>JAEANM010001808.1:0-26376 GCA_017656035.1 Myanophis thanlyinensis
AAATGAAATGTTTGCATCCTGAAAAATGTTGTAACGTCTGAATTATGATTAAACCAGAGTCCTTTTAAATTTCCCATCGCACTGCAAAACTCTGCTGGATATTGAAGTATCTCAGCACCAAGAGGATAACACTTGTATAGTATTTATTCAAAATTACAAGGACTAGCAATTTTAAGAGGAGGGGAAATCATGAGCTGGTTTAAACTGAAACAACACATTCAATAGATATTGTATGACTTCTCAGGTTTTTGATCTTTTAAATTCTCGGTTGGAGCTAGACCCATTCTTCCTCCAAAACAGAAGGACACACTGCCTTTTAAAAAAGCCATACAAATATCCAACCATCAGTTTCAAGCTTACCCACTATTCTGAGTATTTATGGATACACTTTGGAAACTGGTTTTATGCTTAATTCCCAGGCTCTTCCCCCCCCCCCCCACACACACTCAGAAACTGAAGAAACAGGCCTCATCCTGCAACATATTTCCAGCTGTGCACAGGTCATGTATGCCTACAACCCTTCTAAATTCTGCTATGCTGAAAGTCAGAGGGCAAAGAATAAGCATCCAGGACTTCTGGCAATACATGGCAAAGAGAAAGTCCCTGGGCTCTGAGAATAACTAGATCCAAAGCCAATCATGGGAACAGTTGGAAAACAGGTTGCAGCTCCTTCAAGAGCACTAAATGGCTGCCTTAACAGGGCCAAATTACCCCCTGCCCAGGGCTGTATCAGAGGATCATATTTTGTGTTCATTGCTTAGATGATGAATGTTGGCTGCACTTTTAATAACAGGAGAACTGTTAAAAGTATATGTAGCTTCTTTTGAAGAAAAAAAACAACAGATTTTTCCAGGCTCCTTATACCAGCATGGCTGGCTCAGGAATTCTGGGAGTTGAAGTCCACGAGTCATGAAGGAGCCGTAATTGCCCACCCCTGTCTTATACCATTGCCTTTTGCATGCGGCCTTCACATTTCTCCAAAGGTTGTCCTGAATTATAGCTTTTAATTTGGCACTAGGGGATCGTTAAAAAGCATTAGCTTTATCCTGGTTACTTCCAATTTATCATCTCTTCTACCATCTTTGTGTTATGTGATATTATCTGACACTGAAACTACCCAACGGTCAATTGTGGCCCTCAGCCCAATATAAAAAATGGGAGGCAAACATCCTAAAGCAAGAATCCATTTATCTATTGATGTTCTAGTTTCACCTAGCTCTATGCATAAGAGTTAGAAGTGATTACAAAGGTCATTAAATCCACCTATCCCCATCACATGAAAGCAACTACCACACTTCTGACCGACATCCAAGTCTCCCCCACAAAAAATAAAATGATTGAGGACTTCTTCCGAAGCATTTATCTTACTTCCTTTTCTATATTTTGAATCTCTTAATCAGTTCCAGCCTTCTGCAGCTGGCTTCCCCAACTTGACACTTTCCAGCTGTGATGTAACTTTGCAAAGTTCTCAGTCCCAACGCATCTGGAGGCCACCAGTTTGATATTAGCTGAACTAGCAGAGAGGCCTTCAGTTTATCTCAAAATGGCAATTCTACCACCTCCAAACAGTCTCTTGCTTATGCTGAATAATCCACGGAATGCTGCCCAGGCTGGGGTTCCAAGAAGCAGGCGACACTCACAGTTTCCAGAACACTGGAGAAAACATAAACATTTGGTGCAATGTGCAAAGCATCATCATTCCTTAATTTCACTTGTATTTTTAATCCTTCCCTACGATATCAAACGAAGAAGTGGCATACAGATAGTCTTCGACTAACAACAATTCATTTGGTAACCGTTCAAAGTTACCATAGTAGTGGAAAATAAAGTGACTTATGATCAGTTTTCATACTTACGTCCTTTGTGGTATTTCCATGGTCACGTGACCAAAATTCAGATGCTTGGCAACCGATTCATATTTACAACAGTTCAAGTGTACTGGGGCCGTGGGATCAGCTTTTGCAATGCTCTGACAAGCAAAGCCAATGGGGAAACCTGGTTTTCTTAACAACTGTGTTACTAACCTAACAACTGCAGTGATTCACTTAACAACTGCTGCAAAAAAAAAGTCATAAAATGGGGGAAAATTTACCTCTTTCTTATCCCAAAGTGCAGGAGGTAGAATAATGGGCTTAAGTCTCAACAAGATAGCCTCTAGATCAGGGGTCTCCAACCTTTCAGACCTCAGGGACCACTAAATTCATAATTTTAAATCCCGCAGACCACTAATGTGATCTGCCTAATGACTGACTGGGTGGGCATGGCCAACTCAATATTATTTACATTGAGTGGCACCTCACTGGCCTCTACTCCCCTCCCAGCCACACTCCCCCTCCCCACACGGGCTCCTTAGGGTGCCAACAGGAAGCAGTTGCTAGAGCTAAGCAGCCACCATGAGAAAGAGTTGGCAAAAAGAGTGGGTTCAATTCAAACTGGATCTGACCAAGAAGGAGGCTCAGCAGAAGTACCTCACTGAGGACTACAAGCATAGGCTTTCCAAGCAGAGGAGGTTGTTTGGGCTCTGGCGTACTCTTCTCCTCCCAGGAGGTGGGAGTTTCACATGCTGCTCACTGAGGCGCCTGGACTCCCGTGATGGAGGGAGGGGTGGGAGCTACTAAACAGGCAGCCAAGCTAAATGCCCGAGGACTCCTGATTTAGTGCAATATAAAAAATGCAAGTAATTTTTCTGTGGACCACCACACTGGTTGGTGACCACTGCTCTAGATCACAGTACGAGTAGTCCTCAACTTACAACAGTTCATTTAGTGACCGTTCAAAGTTACAACAGCACTGAAAAAAAGTGACTTATGACCGTTTTACAGTTCTGTTTTTTCAGCATCCCCACCATCACGTGATCAAAATTCAGATGCTTGGCAACCAGTTCATATTTATGACCCTTGCTTTGTGTGATCCCTTTTGGTGACCTTCTGACGAGCAAAAGTAATGAGGAAGCCAGATTCACTCAACAACTGAGTGAACAACAACTTATCAACTTCAGTGATTCGCTTAACAACTGTGGCAAGAAAGGTCACAATAAAACGGCGCAAAATTTACTTAACAAATGTCTCACTTAACAACAGAAATGCTGGGTTCAATTGTGGTCGTAAGTCAAGGACCACTTGCATCGTGTCATGACCCAGCCACTTCCTTATGTCATTCCCCCCCTCACCAACTCCTGCCAAATTACTGGCCTTAAACTCTGGAACAGTAAACCTGACAGGGGAAGAAAGCAGTACCCATTCCTTCCCAACTACCTAGCCGGTTTGACAAATTGGTATCTGGAGATGGCAGGAGGATGGGGAGGAGGAGGAGGGCAAGAAGCCAAACGGCTTCAAGAAGATGAAGTAATGGAAAATTTCACGGGAGTGAAAATTAAAGGGGGTAGGGTGGGGGAGAACGATACCGAAGAGACAGCAGCCCCAGTGCCTTCTAATGAGAAACCCAGGGAAGATAGATTTATTTTAGGCATAACAACTTTTCCTTGTATCTGTTGGGGACTTGGTGAAGGAATCCAAAACAAACTGCAGTTCAAAGGAATACCTTGTTGTACTCATCCACAATCAGTAATACTCCTTAATAAATGTACACCCAATATAGACAGCCTTCTTTCTAGACCTCCTTAACAGATACTCCCGTTTTTAACCAGTTGGTCCTGCTATTAATTGCTGAACCTTCCCTGGCCAAATACAAAGGGAGAATATTCAGATTTGAGATCCATTGCAGTGCAATGGTCACACATATAAAGATTGCTGGCTAGATTTTGCGGTTACCGGCCTAGCTTGTCAAAGGAAGGAGAAGCAAGATAATTGTGTCTCCTGCCGCTGGAAATAAAACCACCCTTTGAACTAATCAGAACCCACTTGTATGATGAGAGTTCTTCAGTCCATCATCTACACTGCAGCAAGATCAAGACTTAAGAGCTACAGCATTAAACACACTCGTGATAACAAGCATTGTTAGCCAGAGTGGGAATTGTGTTGCTCTAGCATCACTCAGGAAGATTAGATGTTACCATTCTCTTTGAAATAGCAATTGCAACTTGACTATTCAAGAAACAAGGAAGAGGACCGATAAAAGAGAATTATTTGTAGGTCAGGGTTTGAACTCTGAGGTCCTTGGTGCTCTCTTTGGTGGTTTTTTTGCAGATATTTTATTATCAAAGTAACTAACATCATCAGTGCTACACCTGATACTATCTAGCATTGATGAGGTTACCTTAATTTGCTAATGAAACAGCTGCAAGAAAACCACCAAGCTCAGAGAGAACCAAGAAAGAGGGCCTTGAGGAAAAAGGAGGATTGTAAGAGTTTAAAACATAGTTGGATGATGGCAAACCTTGTTCACAAAAGAACGACTAGCCACTTTTGAACAGAACAGTCAAGATTCTAAAGAAACCTAGCTTACCATTAAGAAAGTCAGCACACAACAGCTGGATTCGTTTATCATAGTAAAACATCAAGTTGCAACTTTTTCAACATGCCATGATTAATGAAAACTGGCTTAAAACAATGTGAAAATTCAGCATTTGTTCATCCTTTAGTTCTTACTGGTGCTGAAATTGACCTAAAAGACTTACCATGCCCAAACCTAGAATACACCAATGTTGGATTCTTTATAAACTAGAACTGAATTCAGACATTATGGTAAGCTTTCATTTCCATACTTTATATGACTTCTTGAAGTAGTCATATGCATATATTGGTAGGATAAAGCTGTGAGGAGTGAGACAGAGAGAGAGAGAGAGATACATACATACATACATACAAACATGTAAGATTGGGAAAAACTTTGGGACAGTAAAGTAACATGTGCTTATGTACAAGACTGATATTGTGGGAAGTTAGATAAATAATATGATGAACTGGCTGAGCATTAAAGGCCTCCTGTTCCTAATTTATGTTTTCTCGACTGACCTTTTTTCAGGACCTGCCAAACAGCATCTTCGTTAGCCATCATGAAAAAACAGCAAGTGCTGCAGGGAAAGGCAGAAACTCTTTTACTCAGAAAGCCTTTGGGTTCAAACTACGCTATGGGAAGCCAACCTTACTGGATTACACAATCTGCACCAAGCCATGATAAGACATTTGGCTCAACATACCCAGCCTTTGAAATTACAAGCTGGCGTTTCGATGGTTCCAAGGTTCTGCAAACAGTGGTGGAAATTAAAGAGTGTAAAGGCAAATCTTTTACACTCTTTTAGGGTCTGTGTAGGAACACACTGAGAACCCACCAATGCAGAACCTGAGATGACCTTGTTTGATTTTCCAAGGATGAAAGCAGAATGAATCACTCGTGCTTTTCTGTGTAGAAAGTGACTTCTAAAACCAAGAGGAAAAGAAGAATTGCATCCCAAGATCCTAGGATTCCTCTAAATTCCCAACATCTCCAGCTAAGGGATCATTACAGAGAACCAATTTGGGATAGTGGTTAAGGTGATGGTTTGGAAGCCAAGAGACTGAGTTCTAGTCCTACTTTAGGCAGCCGAGTGTCTTTGAGCCAGTCCATCTCCCTCAGCTCTACTCACCTCAAAGGACTGTTGTTGTGGAAAAATAGGAGAAGGGAGGCATGTTCACTGACTTGAGTATAAAGTAATAAATGCAAGATAAAAATCTAACCAAACAGGCCTGGGAAGTCCCCCCCCCCCCCTCCCAAGTGCTGTAAGATATAAACCAGTTTTCACTGGAGGCACAAATGACCACGTTCAAACTATCCTATTTCAGGCAAATTATGACCCAGCTCTGTGGAATATGATGTGAAAGGTGGAAGGAAAGAGAAGATGACAACAACCAGTAGCAACGTGTGATACAGACTCAGTTGTGATACGGATGTCACCAGGAGACTGGAAAGAAAAAGGTTAGATTGTCACAGAGAACATCTATGTGTGGTCGCTAGGAGCCGAAAAAGACTTGATGGAACATAATCTAGATGCTACAGCTGTACTACAGATTCATGATTATTAAATTAGAAATAAAAGAATGCCCCCCCCCCCCAATTAGGTTGCCAAGTGACTAAGAAATGTTTTTCCCACTTATTGGTAAATCACTCTAGGCAACCACCCTGCACCAAAATAACATTTTTTTCCAAACCGCTACAGCAGAGGAACATGCCTTCATTTCCATTCTGCACGTGCAACCTGCATACATTATTCAACTGCAAGCTGGAGTTGCCATCAGTTTGTAAAAGCAGAGCATCCGCCAGGCTAATAAAACTCAAATTGCCAATTGGGATGCCAGATATGTGGCAAGGATGGGATTGGCCTTAACAGTGGCAGCTCAGTGGAATTAGGAATAGATTCATGACCCATCTTTGGAAAGGATCTGCCTCTCTCTAGATATGGCCACATAAGGACCAATGCAGCCAGGGCTGGGAAATTTACCGTAGGGAAAGCATTTTTTTTTTGAAAAAAAAAAAAAAAAAAAAAGAATGACTCCAAAACCCATAACCCACACTCCAAAGCTAAGCCCCAGAGAGTAACTGATTCCCAGGACACGAAGAGGCTTTGCAAACTCTCCCCGTAGACCCTGGGCGTGAGAGAGACGCCCCTGATATTCCTCCCCGAGACAAAGGCACTCTGCACAAGCTCAGAGGTAACCTTTCCCTGGGGAGGGGGGGCATTCCGCAGGCGTTTTTTGCCCGGCCAGGACAAAAAAGGAGAAGCCGAGAAGCAACAGCCGACGGCTGGCGGGGGCTCCCTCCCTCTGGGATTCGCAACCCCGGAGAAGCTACCTGGTGGAGAGCGCTGATGCCGTCCGCATTGGTGCCGTTCACGGCGGCCGGGTCGGCCCGGAGCATCTCTCGCGCAGCTTCCAGCTCGGAGCCGGCACAGCAGGCCAGGAACTCGGCGGCCGCGTCGAAACGGACCGCGCGCGGGCGGCCGCCGGAGCCCATCCCCGTCGTCCCGGGAGGCAGCGCTTCGTCCGCCGGCAACCCAGCCGGAGCGGGCGAAGGCGCGGAGTCTGCGGGAGGCGGGGACGGGAGAAGAGCAGCGGCGGCCGCTTCGGCCTCGGCCCAGGCACGGAGCTGTTCCCGCCGCCGCGCCCGAGCACCTTCTCCCTCGGAGAGGGAGAGCAGAGCCGCCGCCATTTTCTTCCTCTGCTGCAGCCACCGGCACCGCCAGCCCGGCTGGGCGGCCCTACTGGCCCAACTCCTCGGTAGGCTGAAAAGCAGCCGGAGGAACGCCTCTCGGCTTCCGTATTTAGACGGGAAGGAAAGGAAGGGAGGAGCAAGATGAGGAAGGAGGGGGTGGTTGTGGGGGGCGGAGGGGAGAAAAGATCTTGTGGGGCATCACGGGAAATGGAGTCCTACTTCCGAGTTTTTGTTTTTTTCTTTCTGAGTGTGGCAGCAGTGATTCCTCTTCGTTTTGCCATGCCCGATCGTAATTCTTCATGGGGGCGGAACAGATCCTTTTAAACTTTATTATTTATGTACACGTCGCATGTTTTTTCAGCCTTTTACTCTCTGGAGCAGAATTTCTACCTTAAGAAATATAATAGCATTCTATTCCTATCTCTATGGAACTTTTTTTTTTTTTTTAAAGGATGTTTAATGGCCTGCCCGCTTTTAATATTCTCTCCCGCTGGTGCTCCTGGGAGATGAAGTCCATAAGAAGTGAGAAGAGTTTCGATAGTAACATTATAAAAACGCTCTAATTTCGAGAGGAGATTCCGAGTTAACTTCCTGCCAAGTCGTTTATCCACCCTTGTTTAGAATGGCTTTTATAGGGTTTTTACGTAGTTAGCATGAAAAACACTTCTAAAGATTCTCCGAAGGTGGGGCAGAGTTGAATGTCTCTATGGACCCTCGCCCTAAACATTTTTTGTCGGGTTTTTTGGGACTCTGAAGGGTGATGTCATTGAACACTCATAGAACTGGGAAAAATATAGTACAGAGTGCTTTTATTGTCTACAGTTGCTTCCTCTAAGCCAGGGGTGGGCAATTATGGCTGCTTTATGGCTCGTGAACTTCAACTTCAACCTGAGCATGGCTGGCTCAGGAATTCTGGGATTTGAAATTCACGAGTCATAAAGCAGCCATAATTGCCCACCCCTGGCTTAGATGAGCAGTCTAAATACTCTATACTATATAAATATAATTGTATATTATTCATACTATACATTTTATAGGGATGCCAAGGGAACTGACTGAGCAGTGTGGAGTTACTACATCTGGACTGCTTATTTGCAACCACAGGGGGACCTCAAAGAGAGGTTTCTTTTCTGTTCAGTATCTCATTGTTCCCTTCTAATTGTCCAGATTTTGAGAGTTCAGAATTATTTAGTTTCCTAAATTTTAAATGATCTGTTTTTTAAAACTGTATTTATGCAATTCCATGTCTATTTTCCCTCATTTTTCCCCCTCTTTCTCCATATGCACAAATACAACCCCACATATGGTGAAAACTCCTGTATGTGAAACCTATGAGAACTACTGTACTTCTAATTTATACAAGCTACCCAGAAACCCCAACCAAGAAAGACAGAGAACACATCTGACACACCATGGATAAGAGGTTAGGTCTGAGCCTACATAGTGGCTCTGGTGGTAAAGTACCAATATTAATACTCCTCCACTCACATTGATTCTGTGGATGGTCATGCAACAGGACAATCTAGAAGAATTTTTCTCAACCTTAGCAACTTTAGATACATGAACTTCAATTTACCGAGTGTGCCAGCCAACTGGGTGGAGCATTCTGGGAACTGAAGTCCGTGCAACTTAAAAGTTGTCAAGGTTGAGAAACACTGATGCAGATGACACCCTCCACACTGGAAAGAAATGGGCAAGAAGACTTCCCAGGAGGCTCTTGGTACCTTTTCACACAACCTTTTGCTGATAAAGTCAGTCATGTTTGCCCAAATCTTGACTCTGTTGGATGATTCTGAAACAAGAACTGTGAAAAGTCTTGTGGTATTATTTAGGATTCCTCTCAGTCCATGGGTTGAATCCAAGTGAATAAGGGACATTTTATATAATTTCTGCCAATTGTGATCCTGACCATGACCCTTCTCACTTTTTTGAAGGCTTGATAATCTGGATCTGAGAGGTGATTCTTGCCTTGTTATGAGAGAGAGCATGATGCTAGCAACCTTAAAGTGGAATTTCATAGAATGGCATTACAGTATCAAGTATCCCTTCACATTTGTATAACAATGAAAATAAAGGTGAGATGTAATTATCCACATCTTCCCTCTTGCTGTTTTTTTTTTAATTATTATTTCTTCTGGATTTTTAACCATTTGCTGGATGTATTTCCACGTTCAGAAGAATGTATGCTATTTTGTTTATCTTCTGTTCTCTGATAAATGTTCTAATAAGGGTTTGGGACACACAAAGCAGAAGTAGGCAAGCTTTGATGGCTTGTGGGACTGTTCTTAATTTTGTGCGTGAAGAGGTGTCTAGAGATGGCAGAAGGATGGATCCAAATGGGCAATGCCATATCATAGATATTGATGGGATTAAGATTTGATTTTTGAGAGGGTAGGAAGGCTAGAGAGGATCCTTCCTTCCTTCCTTCCTTCCTTCCTTCCCCATTCTTGTTGAGTGCTAGAAAACAGTGCCACTGACTTGGAGAGATTATAGTTGGAATGTAATCCAGAGGCCTCAAATTGGAGCTTTGAGACTTCAGACAATTTAGAGATGATAAACTCTTCAGTCCTGGTATAAACAAAAGCAAAACACAAAAAAGGAGGCCTGCTTCTGCAGTTGTTAATAGAACCTCTAAGACACTGTTTCTCAACTAAATATATTCGCTGGGGAATTCTGGGTGTTGAATTCTGTGTTTTGAACTTGCTGAGGTTGAGAAACACTGCTCTAAAATGATACTGCATCTCCACCAGAAGTGAGAAGAGGACCAGTTTCACAAAAAGATGTTGATAAAGCTGGGCCAAAAAAAATGTGTGCGAGTAAGTCAATACACTTTTCCAGTTCCCATCACTTTGCAACTTTAACCCCACCCTTTCATTGATCAATAATTATTTGTCCCATTTGTACCAATCATTGATATCAGAAAGAAATTGAACTGCTGGAGAGATTCATGAAGAAGAGAGGTTGATTTATTGTGTGGCTTGTGGCACAAGACTGGTCAGAGAGGCACATGACAAGGAGTCAGGGAGTGGGACAGGAAAGCATTCAACTCAACACAAAGCAACACAAGGAAAAAAAGGATGAGATGTAATCAGCAGTCACTTCTGTTGCCAGGGAGACTTTCAGATTGGGCTCCACATGCTGAGTTGATTCCCTTTTACTTCCAGCGACCACCAAGCCTGGTTTTTCCAGCACCCTTTTTGCTGTTCAGGAGAATACACACAGAAACACACATATATTACAGTGGTTACTAACAGCAAACATTTTTATACAATATTCACACAGAGATATGTAATTTCTGTGTAAAATTCAAACCAAAATTCTAAGAAATGAATATGCATGTATTGCTGAAAGTTATAGAACAGACAATGTCCTTGCATTTAAGATGATTGGGGGGGGGGGGAGTAGAAGAAAACAAAAAACACTGGGAGGAAAAGAAATGACTTCCTTACTATGTTGAAACAATAAATATATAAAGAATCCAATTTAGAAAAATAATTGATCCTTTATATATCCTACTATTATATATACAATAATCAAGTTTCATACACTGCACACACAAATATTCAATTTTGCTGCACACACGTTGTGCATTGACAATAAAGGTCCTAAATCAAATACAAGCATTTATGTTTCCTTTCTTCCTTTAGCAAAACAGAAAAAGGAAGGAAGAAAGGGAAGCAAGGAAGAAGGAAGGAAGGAGAAGGAGGGAAGAAATAGTTGCACTGAGAAGAAAAGGGAAATAAAAGAACAAGAGATGGAGAGGAGGCAAGGGAAACTGGAAAATCCAGTTTAAGCATTACACTAAGGGTTAAAATTTACCAGGCAAACTATGTTTCCCAAATCATTGATGACCACTAATTTGCAAAGAGATTCATCTTCAAAATTATGTCTTCTGCCTTTTTCACCTCCACTTATTAGTTTTCACTTTTTTAAAAAAAAAAAAATCTTCTCACAATATAATATTCTCCCATCCATAGGCAAATATTTTGAAGGGGGAAAAGTGCATATATTTGGCAATGCTAATAGGGTATATGATAGGGAAAAGGCATTGGAATGTGGGATTCATCTCTCTTTTTAAATAGTAGAATGAAGCAGAATAACTTAATAACTCAAATGCAGCTTCATTCACATTTCTGTGATAGGACCTTGAAATTTAAACACCTGTTTTACAAAAATGGAAACATCTGGATTAGAACAAAATAATCTGTTTATTCCTGACCTCCCCCCACCCCCAAACCATAGGGCAAATGTTTCTGATTCAGCTGTCTCCAATAGTCTGAACTAAACTAGAGTTTTCTCAAATTTGTTGGCATGAAAATGAACTCATTTCCCATAAGTCGTAGCACTAATAGGTTCTGTTTTTGTGACTATGGGAAAAGTGCCATTGATTAGTCTGTAAGAAAACATAGCAACCAAAGCACATGGTTGTATAGAAATTCTGTAATTGGACAAAGATTTGCATTTTGTTTTGGGACATGAATTTAAGACAGTCTAGTTTGGCTCATTTAGTCCTACATTAGAAATATTCATGTCCCACTGGTAAAAATGTACATGGTTATGGGTATGAAAATAAAGGTAAGGAGAATTTGAGTTAGAAAAGTTATTGGGTTTGTGTTGTTCCTATTCACACACAGGTTACTCACAACTTCTGAGCATGGCTGATGCGATTGTACAGAACATTGATCTGGAGAGGGAAGACAAAAATAAACAGAATGGAAGTGATGTTAACATGGTTTCAGCATCATAGAAGGCTCCATTTTTAAGAATAACTGGCTTTTAGTGTTTCCTTTTTATATAAGCAACTATAAATAGTTCACCATGCTTACTCAGTAATGTATCCAAGTAATTCATTTTTTTGACAGAACTTGTGACAAATTTAGCTAAGACTGACATTAAGAAAGAGAAGCTGGGTAGATACTAATATGCATGCATATATCAGAAAGATAGCAGAAAGATGACTGGTATCATAATGGATTGGCCAGGCAACAGGATACTTATATAATTACTTCTTTGGTCCTTCTAGCACAGGGGTATCAAATTCGAGGGCCACATCAGGGTTGTGTTTAACCTTGCAGGGGCTGGGATGGATGTGGCCAGCTTGATATCAATCGTGTTGGGGCATGGCTGTGGTGGCCTGAGTGTTCTGGCAGCAAAAATAGGATCCTGCACTCCATTTTTGGCTGTGACGGCCTCCTGCAACCCACTGCCAGTGAAAACAAAGCTCAGGAAGGCCCCAAGCTCCATTTTTGCTGGCAGAGGGTTGGAGGAGGCTGTCACAGCCAGAAATTGAGCTTGGGACCTCATTTTTGCTGGCAGAGGCACCGTGGGCCAATCCTTCGCTGTTTCCAGGGTGGCCCCACAGACCAGATCTAAGCACCCTGTGGGCCAGATGCGGCCTGCGGGCCTTGAGTTTAACACCCTTGTTCTAGCAGATGGATGATGGTGGCAGTGTTGATTGAGGCCTTGAGGTCCTTGGGGGAATAGAGAGTAATAGCCTTTGAATTACCACTACTGAGCCCCAAATTTCTGTGGTTAAGTGAAATATTTGTTAAGTGAATTTTGCCCCTTTCTTACAGAATTTTACAACCTTTCTTGCTGTAGTAGTTAAGTAAATAACTGCAGTTGTTAAGTTAGTAACACGGTTGTTAAATGAATCTGGCTTCCCCATTGATTTGGCTTGCCTGAAGGTTACAAAAGGGGATCACATAACCCCAGGACGCTGTGACCATCATAAACATGAATCAGTTGCCAAGGGTCTGAATTTTGATCCCCACATGACCATGGGGATAATGCAATAGTCGTAAGTGTGAAAAACAGGTCAGAAGTCACTTTTTTCATGGTTGTTGTGACTTTGAACAGTCACTGAATGAACTGTCGTAAGTTAAGGACTATATGTATTTAGACTCTCTTTGGACTTTCTAAAACAGTTCCTTATTCCACATGCTGTGTTCTCCACAGGCCATATCTTTCTGTATACAGGTAATCCTTCGACTTACAACCATTCTTTTAGTGACCAATTGAAGCTACAACAGCATTAAAAAATGAAACTTATGATCATTTTTCCTTACAACCATTGCAACATAATCTGGTCACGTGCTTAAAATTCACACATTTGGCACCTGATTTATAGTTATGACAGTTCCAATGTCCCAGGGTCATGCGATAACCTCATGCGACTTTCTGACAAAGTCAATGGGAAAGCCTGATTCTCTTAACAACCATATTACTGATTTAACAACTGCAGTGATTCACTTGACACCAAGGGCAAGAAAGGATGTAAAATGGGGCAAAACTCACTTAACAACTGTCCTGCTTAGCAACAGAAATTTTGGGCTCAATTGTGGTTGTAAGTCAAGGATTACCCTTTCTCTTAAAAATACTCCAGTTACTTTATTCCATGGAAAGAGATTACAGGGAAAGAAGTGACATTTCTGAAACTTTTTACCATTTTAAAATTTAATTACATATATACCAACACCAAAAAAGGAAGAATTTTAAAAGCAACGAACCATTTAAATGTTTGATCAGGATACCAGAAGGTGATTAATTGCTCTCTAAAGAATGATTAATCAAATTTTACATTAGGATTAAGATGCACAAAACAGAATGCAGAAGATGCAGCATTGGAGAAATGTAGAAATTAAAAGATGAGAAATATTTCACTTCTCTGCCAAGAAATTTTATTAACTTTATGGTATTTCGTGATGCCCCTCTGAACATGTTGTTTCAGCTCCAAACCCCCCCCCCCCCCCAAAAAAAATCTGCTTTCATCCTTCTCCTCCCCAACCCCTTCTCTTCTTACCTCATATTTTTGACGTCTGAATTTCTCCATCAGATCAAACTTCTCTGATTCTAGATGATGGATCCAATCATGGAGCTCCTTGGCCTTTTCCCTGGAGATATAGGAAAACATAATCCTCCAATAATGCCACAGCACCCTGTGGCCTAGGTCTCCTATCCACCCTACCCTAGGATCACACAGAGTTCTCTGGATCCCACCTCAGCTGTTGCTCGCTTAAGTTGTCTATGTTCAGAGATTTTCGTCGCTCGGATAAGATCCGGATCTTCATTTCTCGGCCGGTCTGCCGCTTTCCACGTTTTTGCTCTGCCTGAAAAACAAAATAACAGAATAACAGAGTTGGAAGGGACCTTTGGGGTCTTCTAGTCCAACTTCTTGCTCAAACAGGAAACCCTATACCACTTCCAATCTCTTCTTAAAAAGTTCCAGTGTTGGAATATCTACAATATTCTTCTAAATATCTTCTAAATATCTTTAGAATATCTTCTAAAGCCAATCTGTTCTACTGATTAATTGTTCTGTCAGGAAATTCCTCCTTAGTTCTAGGTTGCTTCTCTCCTTGATTAGTTTCCACCCAATTGCTTCTTGTCCTGCCCTCTGGTGCTTTGGAGAACAGCTGAACTGCCTCTTCTTTGTGGCAGCCCCTGAGATACTGGAACACTGCTATCATGTCACCCCTAGTCCTTCCTTTCATTAAATTAGACATACCCAATTCCTGAAATCGTTCTTCATATGTTTTAGCCTCCAGTCCCCTAATCCTCTTTGTTGCTCTTCTCAGCACTCTTTCTAGAGTCTCAATATCTTTTTTTATATTGTGGTGACAAAAACTGTATGCACATTCCAACAATGCATTATAAAGTGGTATTAACCCTTGACATGTTTTGATTCTACCCTTCCTTAGAACAAAAAGGAACAAACCAGAACATCCCAGCATAATTTCAGGTTGGGTGGAATGTTGGACAGGCTGCTTTCTAGGCAAGTGAGCCCCATGCCTTGGCTAACTCCTCTCCAGCTTCCTGCCTTGTTCTACCAACAACCTCTTGGGATAAGAACAAACCATGTCATGCATTTCCTCTTTCTCCTTCCACTTGTTGCCACTGCCTGCCCAAGATTGCTAATCTACTGTTAAAAATGCTGGTTGGGCGCCACAATGAACTGAAGCAATAGAGCTGTGGGACTCAAAACTTGTAGCAGCACCATTGAGAAGAAACTAAGTCTGGAATTAGGGACTGTTGCTTTTCTAGAAACATGTAATCGGTTATGTAGAACTTTGTCTAAGATGCTGCTGCTTGCCTTTTTAAAAAAGATTATTAAATCTCATGAGATGTTGACATTCTCTCATAGGCTCATGCCAGAGCAGCCTTTGCCAAAAGTCATACAATGGTGTCCATTTCTCGAAATGGTAGTTTACTCCTTAGACACTATTACAATATATATTATATTTCTATTGGGCACCTGGAGAATAAGATAAGGGTTCTACTCCCGTCATGTAATCCATCAAATCAAAACCATCATAACAGACAGAACAAATTCTTATGGGATTATATTTTGCAATAATAGATTCATGTGCAGCTTCATCTTGATGTCTCTGCCTGAAAGAATAAAATGTGGTTTCCTTCCAAGTGAAGCCACCACAAATTTACCTTGATCAGGTATCCACCAAAGTGAGCTCCCATGTTGGACAGCACTTTCTTCTTCTTAGCGTCATCTTCAGCTCTTTTCTTGGCCTCTTCTTCTTCTTTCCTCATCTTTTCTTCCTGTAAAGGAGGACACCATGGAGAATATTATTTAAACATGCTTTCCCTGCTTCCTCTTGGGAAGAACCAACAACATGCCCTTCTTGATCAGACAGAAAACTGTGGAGATTCCAGGTTATGCAAGGATTTCCAAAAACCTTTAATGTATCCTTCCAAAACTTTCCACACATCATCAGCAAATGGGTCAATCTTAACCCAGCAGATGGGGGATGATTTAAAATACCGATAGTAATCATAATCATTGTGTTGTGATTACAATACAGTATACAATGCACTGTATTGTATTTCATTGGTTTAATTACATTTAAATTAAAATTATATATTCTCCTGCTCATTTCCATTTCTTAGTTTAATTTAGTTTACTTTATTGATTAGTCTTTGGGTCATATCAAAGCTCAGAGTTCCAGACACAAATTATTACTAAAATATGATCAAAACAATTTAAAATAAAATTGGATAAAATACAATTTAAAATGAAATTGGAATAAAATACAATTTAAAATGAAATTGGAATAAAATACAGTAATTTAATATATAGATAAATAAAATATGATAAAATTATATTTAGGTGGCACCCCTACAATCTACCCCAATCAGTCCCACATATGCTAGTCTCAACCAAATCATTTTGCTTAAGTACTGTGCTGTGTTAAATATTATTTTCAGATTCTGGCTGCACATAAGGTAAATTGTGTTGATATGGGGATCACAATGGGCCATTCGTTTGGTATACAGACCAAGGTACCTGTATCTCATCCTCTTATAGAGGTAACAATCAAATAGGATGTGAGCCATGTCTTCTACAGTACCTCTGCATCTCTGCCAATGTAGAGACATCCATTGTAGGGTATGGAATAGAATTTCCCATATCTGACCATTGTGTCAAGCTGTTCGAATCTCACTCTTCCATAAGATGTTTTCGCAGTTGTAACTTTAAATAGTTGTCTCTTTGAAAAGTATGTTTGTATTTGCTCAGCTATTTCAAGTTACCCACCTTGTTAAGGATAGCTAGATCATTTTGTGCTTCTATATCCTTAATTCTTTGGGCAGCTCTTTTTTTAAACCATTCTCCTGTTATGCAAGAGACAGGAAGGCCACAGCTTCTTACAAAATTTGTTAGTTTGGTGATCCAGGAGATTTGTGATTGGTTTTTTTTTTAATCTACTCTAAGAGATAAAACTTGGGAGTCTCCATTTCCCTGACTTTGTGCCAGTAGTTTTATGCTCTAATTTTGATAGTGCTCGAATTGTATGAATTCCCAATTCAGCTCTAATTGCTGCAGCAGATGTTCTTAGAACTACACTCTTAGGTCTTATCTCGGTTACAAGATTGTGACAGAATATTGAAAAGTCAAATGGGGCTTTTGTTTTAAAACGTTCCAACGAAGAATACACAACTATTGTTATCGGTCTTAGGAATGTCTGAAGAATTTTAGCTCTGCAAATTCACATAGAAAATGCCTGGATTCACAGGCTCAGAAAGATAATTGGAACACATGAATGTTTTCATGTACAGATAATCCTTGACTTTACATCAGTTTGTTTAGTTCAAAGTTACAGTGGCACTGAAAAATTGGATTTGCGACATTTTTCACAGTTATGACCTTTGCAGCATCCCCATAGTCATGGGATCAGAATTCAGGTGCTTGGCAACTGGTTCATATTTATGACCATTGCTGTGTCCCGAGTCCATGTGATCAGCTTTTGCAAACTTCTGGCAAGCAAAGTCAATTGGTAAGCCAGATTCACTTAAAATCCTTTTTTTGCTAACTTAACAGCTACAGCGATTCACTTAACAACTGTGGCAAGAAAGGTTGTAAAATAGGGCAAAACTCATTAAACAAATGCAAACAACAGAAATATTGGGCTCAATTGTGGTCCTAAGTTGAGGACTGCCTGTATTCTTGAGCACAGAGAAGGGAATGCAACTAGACATACAGGCATGGTAAAATGCCTAAGGACATCCCACTTGGACTTTTCCTGTGAAAAATAATGATGGCTTTTCCTTCCTTCCAAAACAAAAATAATTGGCCCTACACAAAATGCACAATGTCAAACTGCAGCAACCAATTTTAAGGCTGTCTCCAACGTATGGCACCACTGCACAGCTGTTGTATCCCTAGAGCCATTCAAAATGACAAATTTCACACAATGCATTACACTAGAAATTGAAACAGATTGGGCCACTAAGAACCCACTCATATGTATAACTGGCCCTTCCATTCAAGAGACCTCAACTACCAGCTGAATACTAATGAATGCTCCTAAAATAGCTTTCAGATTCTCCTCTTTGCTCAGTGAAATGCTAAAATTTGTACCTTCCCTCTTTTTGCGCCACCCATTTTTTAAAAAGTTGTTAAAATAGTGAAATATAAAATAAAAACATTGACACAGAATAGAGATGGTGCTTGTTAAAGATTTTGCCAGATTTTAAGTCTAACTCTCCAGGGCACTGAGCCCTGGAGGAACAGACCTCAAATCTAGCCAAAATTCTAGCCAACCCCATAGTTTATTCTCCCCAATGTGGCAGAGCGAGAGCATAGGTCTCTCACCACACCCAAGAGGGCTACAGTTTCTCCCCAGCACTCCTCTTAATGACCCAAGTGATCATTTTATTACCACAACTGGGAGAGTCAGGCTATTGAGTAAAGCCAGTTATAGTTGTAATTTGAGGACTCTCTATAAAAGTCTAAGACAGGGGTGAGCAATTGCGGCTCTTTTATGACTTGTGGACTTCAAATCCCAGAATTCCTAGGCAGGGCAACCTAAATAAAATGGAGGAAATGTTTTGAGGTGTAAGAGTTAAGCCAGGGGATGGGCAATTGTGGCTCTTTTATGACTTGTGGACTTCAAATCCCAGAATCCCTGGGAAAGGCAACCTAAATAAAATGGAGAAACATTGTGAGGTGTAAGTGTAAGGGGACCCTTACACCTCAAAACGTTTCCTCCATTTTATTTAGATAGCCTTACCCAGGGATTCTGGGATTTGAAGTCCACAGGCCATAAAAGAGCCACAATTGCCCACCCCTGGTCTGAGAGATTGTATGAGTTAAAGAACCTTCACATTTCTTCGTTCACCTTCCATAAGACGTCTACTGGTCATTCTTTCTAAATATTTTTTAGAGGCTCCGATAGACCTGGAACAATATTTTCCCATGAATTGAGTCTGATGTTTAAATCATGTTTCAGTTTTTAAAACACTAGATAGATTAATTTTTTTAAAGAAAACATTGGATACTTTGATAGTGTCAAGATTGAACCGCTTTGCTTCTTTCAAACCTCAATGGTTTTCAACTTGCCAATGAACTGGGGAGAGGGAAGGGGGCAATGGAACGCCAAGAATGTATGGGGAGGTCACGAGAGCTTTGAAGCTATCAAGGTCACCACTGCAGGTGCTTGAGAAAGAGATGGGCTCTTTCCCATAACAAAAGGACACCCCGTAATTGGACAATGTGATCAGCCAGGAGTGGGGGGAAGAGGAAGCTATTGTTGAGCTAGGCAAGCATTTGCGTGAGAAAATCAGAATTGTTTTTGTTTCTTCAGTACCAAAATGGCGTATCCAATGAAGTTTTTCTTCTGGGAATTCAAATCCACTGAGAGAGTTTCCTTGTTTTGGGTACACTAGTCAGACAGTAGACAGATACTTCTTTCCATAGATTAGAAAACAAAACCAGTACACTACTAACTTTCATTTTACGTTTTTGTATCTTAGAAAACTCGGCTCCCATTCTCATGTAGCATCTTCTAAAGCAGACGGCAGTCTGGTGTACACCTGGACGTGCTCAGCGCAACTTGCGTGAGCAAGCAGGCAAGCGCACACCCACGCTACTCAACTTGTGCAAGCGATGGGCCGGCATGCACACAGGTGCAATGTGACCCACCACTTGTACATTTGGGCCACCAAGTCATAAAGGTTGGGGAACCGCTGTTCTAAAGAATTTAACATTACAGATACCTCCGAGTTTCCTAAGCATCTGGGCCATACTGTTTAGTTTTTATGTTTGCATTACATTATCCATCATGTATTGAAGGCTATTCAAATTCAGAAGACAATCTTTCAAAACTATTTAAAATAACCATTAAAAACCAACCAATTTAAAGCGTTGATTCCTTGTTTTAGCACAAGCCTTCCAATAAAACACCTTCCTGGCTATTTTTAGACTTGAGTTTATATTACAATGTTGACTTCTCATGTGATTCAGAGTCAAACTACAGTTTCTCACCTACTGATCACCAAATATATCTAGTTGATTTGGAAGAAAGATGAAAATGAAGAGCCTAAATTAATAAATTTAGACCTTAATACCTACTAAGATTTCAAAGGCTTTACACTATGAAGTTCCTGGTGTTCTCCGAGCTTTGTTGTTTGTTTCCAGACATCTCACTACCCAACTAGGTGACATCATCAGTGCATCGTCATCAGTTTTACACTTTTTCCTGTTCCATCCTAGAAAATTATGATACTCACAGCAAGTTTGGCCTGTCGTTCCCGTTCTTTCTCAGTGCGGACTCGCTGTTGTTCGGCACGTTCGGCCCTACGATGTTCCTGTCAAAGGACACAAACAATGACTTGGACTCTTTGTGGTATTCAGCAACGTGATTTCATCAAAGCCCATTTCAGCCTCACTCCACTTCCTTTCAGAAAATTGTGGAAGTCTATTGGCATATGAAAGCACCATATGTACAGGTGCCCCTCAACTTAAGACTGTAATGGAGCCTGGAATTTCTGTCATGATGTGTCATGAATCAAGGCACCTACACGATTGAAAATATTATGACTTTTTTTGCCATGATCATTAAGTGAATGCTGGGTTCTTTAAGCATTATGGTTGTTAAGCAGATGCTGCGGTCATTAAATGAGTCAATGTATTTCTATGAGGGTCTTTTGCTGGAAAGTGGCAGAAGAGGCCAGAAACTGGCAAAAAAATCACGTAAATCATGGTGGTGTATTTACAGAATACTGCAACAAGCCATAAAGGTGAATCAGTGGTCAAGTAGTCAAAATGGGGTCATGTGACCACATGGGGATGTGCAGCCATCAGAACTCTGAAACCAAATAACTTTTAGGGAATTTGTTGTAAGTTCAATGGTTGCTTAGCAGCCGGTCATCAAGCAATGACCACCTGTATTTGAGATTTTCTCACAACTATGTCTTCCAACACCAAAGAACAGCTTATTCTCTTACTCTTTCCATAAGATGCCACTGGAGGTATGATTTTGGTTTTCAAAGATCTCCTTCTGAGAAATGTAACATGGGTATGTGAGTATATGCATAATGGTTATCTTTTGAGAACTAAATACAATGAAATTTCGTTTTAATGTATGCTGATTAGTGTACATTTAAAATGATAAAGGTCTGTTCTATTCTGTTCTGTTCTATTCTATTATGTTTCATGTCCTGTCCTGTCCTGTCCTATCCTGATAAATGCAAGCTTTTACTTTGCTCACCCCGTAATTTTAGGAATGATCACACTTATCTGGAAATGCAACTATGGATAGTCCTTGATTTGTAACCATTCAATTAGCAATTGCTTGAAGATACATTGGCACTGAAAAAAGTGACTTCTAACCGATCCTCACGAACATGTGATCAGAATTTGGGTGCTTGACAACCAGCATGTATTTATGGCAGGTGCCGTGTTTTGGTTTCATGTGATCGCCATTCGCAACGTTCCCAGCTGGCTTTTGACAGGCGAAATCAATAGAAGCTGGACGCTTAATGACCAAGCTATTCACTTAACAACTGCAGTGATTTGCTTAGCAACGATGGCAAAAAGGTCGTAAAATCAGTTGTGACTCACTTAACAACCAACTTGCTCAGCAACAGAATTTCTGGTCCCAACTGAGATTGTAAATTGAGGTCTACCTGTATCTCATATTTTGGATTCAACTTGCATCATGGTGCTTAACCAGCCACCAGGTGGCAGTGAAGAGCAACATTTTGTTCCCTGATTTATTAAGACTGTAGGAAACTCAGTTTTCCATTGAATGCTATGGGTTAAAACCCATTTCACTTCAGTTCTATTTATTTCAGTTGGCAGAGACTGCTGTAGAAAATTACAACAGCAGAAAACAAAGCAGGAAATTTATCAGTTAATGCAGGTAGTCCTCGACTTAGAAGAGTTCATTTAGTTACTGATCTAAGTTACAACGGCACTGGAAAATGTGACTTA
The DNA here is from genome assembly GCA_017656035.1 of Myanophis thanlyinensis. Lineage (NCBI taxonomy): Eukaryota > Metazoa > Chordata > Lepidosauria > Squamata > Homalopsidae > Myanophis > Myanophis thanlyinensis. The sequence continues at coordinate 21,815 of JAEANM010001808.1, forward strand.
TGACCATTTTTCACATTTACAACCTTTGCAATGTCCTGGGGTCATGTGATCATCTTTCGTGAACTTCTGGCTAGCAAAGTCAACGGGGAAGCCAGATTCACTTAACAACCTGAACACTAACTTATCAACTGCAGTGATTCACTTAAAACTCACTTAACAAATGTTTCACTTAAGAACAGGAAATTTGGGTTCAATTGTGCTCATAGGTAAAGGACTACCTCTACATAAACAGAGAATAAAGGGAGGAAAATAAAGGGAGGCCAAACAGTAAACAGCGAGCCACTTGGTGCACAGGGGAAGTTGTCAGGCTGGAAATCAGGAGGCTGTGAGTTCTAATCCTGCCTTAAACACAAAATCAGTTGGGTGGCCTTGGGTTAGTTATTCTCTCTCAGTGGTAGAAAGAAGGCCATTACAAATCACTTCTGAAAAAAACTATGCCAAGAAAACTACAAGGAGTAGTCCAGGCACTGGAATAGTCAACACTGCTTTGAATGCACAAATAAATATAAATATGTTTATTATTGTTCCAAACTTGACTGTAAAAAATATAACTTTTGTAATAGAGTTGTCGAAGTCTGGAATGCTCTACCTGACTCAGTTGTTTCAGCTACAAATTCTCACAGCTTCAGTCGCAAATTGACTTCATACATACATCATACCTAAGTGGTCAGTAGAGGGGGGCGTACATAAGTGCACTGATGTGCCTATCGTCCCTGTCATTGTTCTTTTTTTTGTTTATTCTTGTGTTTGTGTTTTCGTTATTGTTTGACAAATTCTAATAAATAATAAATACATGTTCTAAAAGAGGTTTCATGTAAATGAAAACAAAAATACCCTTTTTTCAAGAGGCAACTGGATTTTCTGGTTTTGCTTTGAAGACGTTTTGGTTCTCATGTGAGAACCTTCTTCAGCTCAGTTCAGAGCTTCTCGGATGAAAAGCAAAACATCTTCAAGGAAAACCAAAGAAAGTTCAGTTGCCTCTTGAAAAAGCAGCTTTGGAACAGCCATGACCTGGATGACTAAGAATCTCCATAGACAAAAACAAAATTAATTTTCCCAAACCGCACAACTCCCTCAGATACCACCACCCCCACCTCCCAAAGCACCAAGATAAAATCAGAGACAGTAATACAAGGCCATCTACTATAAACTTATCTCAGAAGCTTTCCTCCCTCTGGCAGCGCATTCAAATAACAAAGGCACTGGGAGAGAAAGAGAGAAAGAAAGAGATTCCCACAAAAATACGACAAGCATCAAGTTCAGTGATGTGCGGTCTAGTTGACTTCAGGGCCACTTGGGAGTTGGACTTTATGGATTCTTGGGCTCACCAGCAATTGAGCCGTTTGGTTTAGGGGTTCAAGCACTGGAATAGTAGTGAGAAAATCCCCAAGTGCTACTCCTGCTTTACAGTAAGTAAAGAAGCCAGCTGAGAAACTGGTGGTCACAAAACCACATGAAGTATTAGTACCGCTTTGTAAATCCTTAGTAAGATCACACCTGGAATACTGCATCCGGGTTTGGACACCACATTACAAAGAAGATGTTGAGTCTTTGGAAAAAATGCAAAGAAGAGCAACAAAGATGACTAAAGGCCTGGCGACTAATACATATGAAGAACGGTTGCAGGGTTTTGGTATGGCCCACTGATGGAATTCAATTTTTTTTACAACTGGTTCTGTGGGCGTGGCTTGGTGGGCGTGGCTTGGTGGGTCATGTGACTGGGGCAATTTCTGTAAGCAGATTCTAAAGATTAGGCTAGAAACAACACCAGAATGTTTCTTTCCTGCCTTCCTTACAGGATTAACCCTGTAAAGTGAAAAAACAAAACAAAAGGAGATTTCTTCTAACAACCGGTTCTCCGAACTGCTTAGAAAATATACTACTGGTTCTAGCGAACCTGCTGAATTTCACTTCTGGTTTGGCCAATCTAGAGAAAACAAGGACTAGAGGGTGACAGTTACAGTGACATGACAGCAGTATTCCAGAATTTGAGAGGCTGCCACAAAAAGGAGGGAGTCAACTTATTTTCCACCAGAGGGCAGGACAAGAAACAATGGGTGGAAACTAATGAAGGAAAGAAGCAACCTGGAATCGAGGAGAAACTCTTTAACAGAACAGTTAACCAGTGGAACAACTTGCTTTCAGAAATTGTGGATGCTCCATCAAGGGCGGGTTTTAAGAAGAGACTGGACAGTCACCAATCTCCTGCTTTAGCAGAGGGTTGGACTAGAAAACCTCCAAGGTCCCTTCCAGCTCTATTCTGATTGACTAACTTGCTCTAATGTACTCAGAGCTGCCTAGCAAAAGGTGGAGGAAGGGAAGAAGGAAAGTCTGGTCAAAGAGAGGATTGAAAAAATGGCGGCAGTCAACTGAGATAGGGGTAGTGGGTGACGTAACAAGAGATGGAAATGAACCAGTGATAGGGGAGGAGGAAGGAGGAAGATCAGGCTGGGTTCTGGATGGTAGAAAAAAGAAGCATGAAGGATGGAATTAATTTGGAAGGAAGGTGTGAAAAATGGATGGAAGGTTAAGAAGGTGAGAAGATACACCGGAGAGGTAAGGAAGCAGGTGTCTTAAGGGAGTGTTTAAATTTGGGAGTTGTATATACAGGTAATCCTTGACTTACAACCATTCATTTAGTGACTGTTCAAAGTTACAACGGCACTGAATAAAGGGGCCTATGTCCATCTTTCACTCTTACGACTATTGCAGCATTCCCGTGGTCCTGTGGTCAAAATCCAGGCGCTTGGCAACTGGTGTGTATTTATGACGATTGCAGCGCTCTGGGATCATGGGATCCCCATTTGTAACCTTCCCAGCTGGCTTCCGAACAGCAAAGACAATGGGGGAAAGCCAGATCCACCACATAGCCACAGAACTACATGATTCACTTAACGACCGAGAGATTCGTTTAACGTAACTCACTTCAAAACCAGCTTGCTTAGCAACAGAAATTTTGGTCTTCGTTGTAGTCATAAGTCAAGGACAAACTGTAGGTATAAAGAGCCAATTTGGTGTGGTGGTTAAAGACATCAGGCTATAAAGTGGAAGCCCATGTCCTACTGAAGGCCCAAACCCATCTGGGTGGTCTTAAGGCAACGGCTGTCCCTTAGCCTTAGGAAGAAGGCAACACTATTTTTCTGAAAATCTTGCCAAAAAAGCTGGACTTGTCCATGTGGATGCCGGATCTCAAAACTGACTCAAACACAGAAAACAAAAAAGCTGAGCTCACCCTGGCAGATCATGTAGCATACGTGGTTAAATAAAACAATCAGAGGGGGATTGTAGTTCATGTAGCATTATCTTTGTTAGCTTTTAAGGTGTCACAAGTCACCAGGAATCATTGTGGCGTTGGTTCAATCTGTCTATCAATATTTGGCTTATTTGCTGTAAATTCAACATACGATGTGCAAACACAGCCAGAACAGAGACACATTCTTAAATGCCCACCTCCGCTTGGGACTGGGTGGTTAGACTTCAGTGCCTAAAGGGCTATCAATGGGGCAGACATGGCATCCTGGGGGTGGGGGCTTTCTGGATCAGCTTCAATCATAGTGGAATGGTTGGCTTCAATACTCCTGGAATCACAGTCTCCAGGACTGTTATCCCTAGATGCCCTTGCTTCTATTTTGGCTCTAAGTCAGGGGTGGGCAATTATGGCTCCTTCATGACTCGTGGACTTCAACTCCCAGAATTCATTCTGGGAGTTGAAGTCCACGAGTCATGAAGGAGCCACAACTGATGAGTCAAGTCCACGAGTCATGAAGCAGCCACAATCCCTGCTCTAAGTCCATCAAAGAGAAAGATTTGGGGTGGGGGTGGGGACATGACAACTGACTTCCAGTACTTGAAAGAATGCTGCTACTGATCTCCAGTCACAGAGAAGTGGGGATTGATTGTTCTCCAAAACAACCAGAGAGGCAGGACAAGAATTAATGGGTGAAAGCTTGTTAAAGGGAGATCCAATTTAGGAGAAATTTTCTGACAGCGAGAACAATTAATAGATGGAATAGCTTGCAGAGTTGTGGGTTGCTCCATCACTGGAGGTTTTCCAGAATTGTCTGGACAACCATTTGACCAAGATGAGATACGGTCACCCGCTTTGAGCAAGGGGTTGGACTAGAAGACCTCTGAGATTCCTTCCATCCCTATGAGTCCATGTTCTACTCTGTCCTCCTCCTTCAAGGAGCAGTCAAGAAGGCCATTAAAACTATCCTGCTCAAGGTTTTGCAGAACCATGGTGGGGGTCAGACGGAATGGACTACAAAGTTTGATGCCTTAGAAAAAGTGACTTATGACCCGTCCATGAAGTTATGACCATCGTGTCATCATCTCTGTGATCGTGTGATCACAATTCAGGTGCTCAGCACTAAATTGCTCCCATGTATGAAGTTTGCAGCATCCAGTAGTCACGTGATCGTGATTTGCCACCTTCCCAGCTGCCTTCCAACAAGAAAAGTCAGTTGGGGAACACAAGTCAATTAACTTATATGTTATAATTTATATATTATATATTATAAGCTACAATAGATATAATATTTGTGTGTATGTATGTATGTGTG
>JAEANM010001809.1:0-26367 GCA_017656035.1 Myanophis thanlyinensis
GTGGTGTAATATTATTTTTATTGTTTCTTTTTTGTTTATGTTTTGTTTGTTATTATCAATAAAAATTAATAAAAAAAAAAAAAGCAATGGACTCTAAAGCAGGGGTGTCAAACTCATGGGCCAGGGACCGGATGCGGCCCGCGGGATGCTTAGATCTGGCCCGTGGGGTCATGCTGGAAACAGTGAAGGACTGGTCTGTGGTGCCTCTGCCAGTGAAAACAGAGCTGGGGAGGGCTGCATGCAGCCCTCCCAAGCTCAGTTTTCACTGGCAGAGTTGCAGGAGGTCCTCACAGCTGTTTAAGAGCTTAGGAGTTGTTTTCGCTGGCACAGTGCTTGGGCCGCCACAGTGATGTCGAGCTGGCCATGCCCACCCTGGCCAACCAAGGTCAAACACAACCCTGATGCGGCCCTCAATGAAATCGAGTTTGACACTCCTGCTCTAAAGCATCTAAAGGGAAAGGCAAAAGGAAAATAACTCACTGAAGAAAAGCTTCCAGACAAAAAGTGCAAAACAAGCTTGGAGAATTACAGATGCAAACAGCCTTATCTGCAGGAGGACAGAAAGATCTTAGAATCTGGGACAAGAGGAGGAGCAGGAGGTCAAGAGGAATCAACTCTTTTCATGGGATGAGCCTAGGAATCCTAAGAGATACTACTCTCTTATGACTTTCACAGTACGTAAGAAGTTTGTTCTTGTAGACTCAGGGATTCTAAGTATGGTGCATTGTCGCCATTATCTAAAGCAGCAGTCCCCAATCTTTCTGGCACCAGGGACAGGTTTTGGAAGTAAAATTGTCTACCTCAGACAAAGGTGGAGATGGGGAATGGCTATGTAGATCCTGCACAAGTGTGGATGAAGCTTCTCTCGCTCACCCTCCGCTCGTGTAACTCAGTTCCCATGATTTGTGTAACCTGGAAGTTGGAGATCCCTGATCAACAAGGAAAAGAGGCAGGCTTAAGAGATGTATGCGAGCATATAACTGTCCACAGATCTAGTAGAATGATCCCAGACTTTCTCAGGAATTGGATGTTTTGTATATTGTAGGGAAGATGAAGAAATCTTTCAGGAGAGCTGGCTGGAACCTGTCTGAGGGCCTCACAACATTAGGATTGAAATTGTAGCTTGAAAATTGTATGCCAATGTAGCAAACCTCCAAGATAATCAAGAAAGGACATCAGGTAAAGTAGGGCAGAACTAAGAAATAATTTCTGAGAAAAGTATTTGGTCTCAGGACTTCTTTCTTTCTCATCTCTAAAATAACTACAGTCCTAGTGACATAAATGCCCAGAGTAATGTCACAATTAACAAAAGGAGACTTTCAAAATTAAACAATGAATGGCACCAAGGATGGCTTTGTTGTTAATCACAACAAACTAAAAGCAAAATATTAGTAAAATTTTATTTATTAAATTTGAGCATCACCCATCTCACTAAATGATACAGGCATAGGAACAGTATAGTGGGCCAGAGGTGAAACAGTTCTTAAAACATTTCACCAAGAATATAAAAAATGAGACCTGTGCTTAACTAGACAGTGATGTGGAATATGTAAAGAACAAAAAATCCAGAAGATACAACTGAATCTGAATCTCCCCTTCTTTTTTAAACATTTCTATATAGATATTCCTCATTTAATGACTGCCTCGTTTAACAATCATTCACAACTATGATGGTGATGAAAAAGCAACCAATCCTTGCATTTACAACATTTCCAGGTCTGTGAAGAAAGGAAAGCTAAAGTAAGATCATAAGCACAACCATGATTTCACAAATGACCATTTTGCTTAAGAACTGAGTTGCTGGGTCCCACTATAATTGCTAAATAAGAATTACTTATAGCAGGTATCTCAATAAAAAGGAATATGTTTTCACACATAAATGAGTATATGGACACATATAAAACCATCATGTCCAAGTCAGATAAAGAAGTTTATTCTAAATAATAAAAACAAATTGAATACACAGTACAAGGTCAACAGTTCTTTATTGAATACCAAAATTATACAAATACTGTGTCCTTATATGAAGTTCACATTTTGAATGTGTTCCCTCCTCCCTTAAATCTGGATCCCATTACTATTCCAAGCAAAAAGCCAGCCCCATTTAATGAAAAAATAAAATAAAAACAAAGAAGTAAAAAAAGCTGAGGCCATCCAGATCGTAGTGGGGTACAAGTGTTGCAGTGAGGTACATATTTCATTTGGATAAGAAATTAAGGTGTGGATTTCCACAGGTCAGCGGACAACCAAACTCTCCCAGAAGGTATCAGATTTCCAAGCCAGGGGCTCATTTGTGAATTCTGCTAGATGTTCCACCTTGCATTCCCACTACTTTGAATTACAGCTGGGCTAGGAGGAAAAGACTGCTAAGGCACCATTCTCCCACTAGCAACTGCCTACTAGAATCATCCAACTATTATTGTTCCCCAACAGGCCTTCCATGACTGTAGTTTGGTGTTGCTATAAGCATGCTTCAAGTCATTAGTGAGGATGTAACCTCAGTTTCTCCTCAGATGCTTACAAGCATGCGTGTAGTGAAGACAGCTGGCTGCAAGAAAGTTTGAAATTCCTGCATCTCAATAACTGCAACTATTCTTTTCTAGTGAATTTCTGTTTTACATGCTATTAGGACCTGTTTTGCATCTGACCGCCTTATAGTCAGATTGTGAATTCAAAGTTAATAAGCCAAGAAGAGCAAAAAGCTTAAGCGTTTTACCCATTAAATGGGAGCAGCATGACAATCAGTGGCATTGGTTTTGAAGAAGAAGTACAGGTCAATTAACTTGTGTGAAGTTGTTCCTCCTCGAAATCTGATATAAACTATGAGCAGCAATAGGACAATCAGGTTCAGCAAAAGACGTCCCCCTTTATGCAAAACTTTGAGTATTTCTGCTTCCTATGTTGTACAAGCTGCCCTCCACTTCAGAATTCTTCTACCCACCTTTGCCCTGTGTTCAGAAACAGATTTTGACATTGTGCTTGTTCTAAGGATGAAGTCTGCTCCACAACTGGGAAGAATTAATTGAATACCAGTCCAAGTAATGAATCTGTTTAGAATTTCAAGGTTCAATGTATATTACCAGATATGTAGCAGAAGATAAAGGTACCAAACATGGGGCTTACTTTGTAATACACCATACAAATTAAATAAACAGAATACTCTGGCCATGATCATAAGATTTGCATACATTAGAAAGTATGATGTAAACAAAGTCTGATGGCAATTTCCCATTCTAACAGGAAAAGACAAGATGAATGATGTAACAGATTATTTGAGGGAGGGAGGAATCTAGGGATATTCCCTCTGGAATGACCAAAAAATAAAATAATATTGTTGAAATTGTTTGGATAATTATTATGATGTACCAGCAGAATTTCCAATGATTAGATCTCTATTTACAGAATCTATCTCAGCACATTTTAAACCATTTGAAGTTAACTCGTGTATACTTTAAAGCATTTTAAGAGGCACAGCCCTAGTAGTATTACTACCTTGGAACAGTGCTCTCATTTTTGCTGAGCATATGCACCCTTACAAGCCACTTCTAATTTTATCTAAGTTTTTAATTTGTCAGAGAGCTGCTCCATGTATTGTCTAAGTATGTTGCAGTGCAAATAATGCATATTGTTCTGGACAATGTGTGTACCACATTGATGTATTTCTAAGAGTATTTTCTTTTAAAATTAGACAGATTAATCAGCAGATTTATTTATTTATTTAGCATATGGCAATCAGCAAAGCAAAGCTATGATGTGCGATTTATGTTGCTTGGAGGAAAATGAATAACTATTATCTAAAGGAACTCATATCATTCAATTAGGTCCTCCAGGATCTCACCTTCTCAGTGGAAGAATAGAATAGATAACAGAAATGGAAAGAAAATATTGAATCCCTAACAGTTCCTTAAGTAGAGATAGATAAACAAGAAGCAGAAAACAAAAGCTAAAAAAAATGTGAAGAATAAATGTAGATAATGCAGAACTCATTACATAAACTAGAGATAGGGTGGTCGAAAGGAATCCTTCCATTCTCTTTCATTTTCAAAATCACACTGAGGTATTTGTGGTATAATAGAGTCCAAGATTAAGGGTCTTGTGCAGATGACATATCAAATTTGTTTTCTGTTTCGGAGGCTATAACCCAAGCCAAAAGATCAGATTACAAGAGAATTTCTATAAAAAGAGGAACATTCCTTAGACTTCTGATGGTGAAGCAAGCTCTCTTAGATTCTAACAGGCTTTCTTTCGTTAGATATCTTTATCAGAGATGTCATATGTGCATTTAAAAAGATAACCTTTAAGTGTGAGCAAGCAATTAGCAATCAGGCATTGCAACAAGAAGTATTAACAGTTGATGAAATGTACACCTACAATAAAGAATAATTTCCGACATTTCTGTATAAGAAAAAGCTAAATCAAAGGGGAACGAAAGGCAGAAAGATACCAAATAACTAGAGATGAAAAAAAGATGAATAATGCAACAGAAGTTATCTTTGTCAGGCTTATAACCTTACTGCCAAAAGATTTAATTTCCACCCATTCACTGTCAAGGGACTTGCAAAATTGCAATGAAAGATCCATAATTCAGGGGATGTTTAATTTTCAGAATTAAAAGGACTAACGATTCATATGAAAGTATTAACTTTCAACTTAAAAGTTTTTTTTAACACTTTTCCAAGTTTTGGCTATGACATCTTTTACCGTTAACTAATTCAGTGACACAAAAATGTGAATTACACATAAGCATCTCAAAATACAAAAATAGAGTGGCATGCTCTGCTGGAATAGCAGTATTTACTTTTGTTAAAACTCTCTTTACATGTAAGTGCTATTGTGGTGGGAAAGAGGGGGAGGGAGAATATTTTTAAAAATTCTGAAAAGTGCAATTCAAAAGATTGTCAGTGACCATGAAGATGACAGGGAAGATATGTGTGGAAATACAGATGTATTCTTACTTGTTAAATTCCTTAATAGTTTCATTGCACATAACAAAACTACACCTGTTCAGGCAGATGAAAGGTGATCCATGATTAGCAAAACTAATCTACCATTGTTCTCTCACTTCCACTTCAGTATCTCTGAATTTAAAAAAAGCAGTAATTACATAGGGAACATATTGGAGGACAAAGATTTAAGGCATCATTGTACAGAGGCTAGGGAAAAACACATCTGGTGTGTGAGTTCCAAAGGGGAAAAATATCTAGGAATGCCTTGCTGACTTGTATCGCACTTAAACTGGTCACTGAATTAATTTATTTTCTCAATTCATTTTCACATATACACAGAGCCCTAAACTAACTAGGTTGGTTTACACAACATAGTAAAACCGCAAAAAACTACTCATATGTAGCATTTTATGCAAATTCAGCCATTAGATTTGTAATTGGCCTGGTTAAGTATGCTGTGCAAATACAGGTAGTGCTCAACTTACAACAATTCACTTAGTGAACATTTGAAGTTTCAATGGCACTGAATGAAGTGACTTATGACCATTTTTCACACTTATGACCATTACAGCTACCCTGTGGTCACATGATTTACATTTGGATACTTGACAACTGACTCATATTTATGATTGTTGCAGTGTGCCAGGGTCATGAGATCAATCATGACCATTTTGCAGTCTTCTGACAAACAAAGTCAATGGGGAAACCAAATTCACTTAACCATTGTGTTACTAATTTAACGACTGCAGTGATTCATTTAACAAATGTGTCAGGAAAAGTCATAAAATGGGGCAAAATTCATTTAGCCAATTTCTCACTTAGCAACATAAATTTTGGGCTCAATTGTGGTTGTAAGTTGAGGACTACCTGTACAGCCCTTCTGTTAGTATTTTTTTTCCTTTTCAACAATTTTCAATCAAGGCTTTTATCATTTTGCATTATCAGCACCATTTGAAGTTAACCGAGTCAATAAGAGCAAATTCAGCCATCAGAGCAGATTCACATTCAGATACTTCAGAAATGGAATCCTAAACTCAGATGCAGCACTTAGAAATTTAATCCCTGGGGCCCAGCGAGATGCACCAATGGGAAATCACCAGATGGTGTTGTAGTGTATGTACAATTAACTTTTCTGGATAGCCTCAGAAAAAAAACTTAGCATCATTCAGAGACAGGAGACAGCAAACAACATTTTCCCACAATCTGTGGGAGTTGCATCCCCCTCCCACTAGCAGGGAGCCCTTGAGTCTCCTGCTGTACCGACATGATCCATTCTGCTCTGCCTCCTTAGATGGGAGAAGATCTCCAGGATTCCAGAGTCCCTAGTTCTCCTACCTCCCTCGATTCCCAGACCTCATCTATGTCAGAAACCCTGGAATCGTGGCATGGATTAAATAGGCATTAGGATGGCTATGTTATTTATATTCTTTGGTCTGGTAGCCAGGTCGAAATTAAATAAGAGCAAATAAATTAGATTGTCCGTTGCTTTGATCACACTCATCCAGGCATTTCCTTCACTGTCAGTTGGTATCATTGCTGCGGCCTTAAGTGATATCAGGCAGGAGACTGAGTGATATCAGATGCTATGTTTCCATAGCAACCATCCCCCACCCTCTTCCATGTTGGATGTCAAGGATAAGGAGTCATAATTGTTGAGGCATCAAGGCACCATTTGGTACCATGACAAATGAGGGCAAACCAGCCTGAAATTCCTTCCATAACAGCGGAGGGGAAGGAGGAAGAGGAGAATGGGGAAAAAAAGCCAAACTAAGCCTTGTTTAGAGGCATCAAGGTAATCCTGGGCAAAGAAAACCCAAACCAAACCCCATGTGGTTTTGCTGAGACATGCAATTGTTGGTGAGGGCACAATATCACCAGGGAGAAGAAAAAAAAAGAAGGCCAGGAAAATAATGCTGCTACCATAGGAGCCAGCAAATGAAGGGAGCTCATTCAGAGGCTCTGATTTAGAGGCCTAGATCTTAGAAGGCCTGTAGTGAAGCCCCAGAGATGTTCCAAATTACTTTGCATTGCCATAGCACCAAAGGGTTGCCTTCCAACACTTCTCCAAAGCGATGGACAGGTAATTATGGTGTCTCCAGGATGAATGAGGATAAACAGCAAAGGCACCGCTGTTTCTCTGGCACTGAATGGTCTCCCTGGTTAGAACCACCTGGTCTCTTGGGGTCAGGAGTGGGCTTCGCTAGTGATTCACTCCAGCGCTCTTCCCTGTGGTTACCCAGTCGACGATGATGAAAGTGAGGCTCATCACCATGAAAATGAAACCAAGGGCAGCAAAACACGCAGCCTGTGGAGGGAGAAAGAGATTCATAAACCACAATTCCTCATAATAATCTTCTATTTTTTTCCACAGAATTTTCAGCACGGAACAAGAAGACCCCCTAGCAAAACCTCTAAGAAAACATTCCTTATCCCATCTGTCCAGCAACTTCCTAATCACCTTGGGTTCAACAGCCTTAACTTCCAAAACACCTCTCCACAAACATTATTTCATGCCAATTCTGGGTGCAAAACTACTACCTCATCTTGTTGCAGTGATTTAAGACTGAGACAATCAAAGAGATTGGAGAGAAACCTACATTCCCGAATAAACTCCAACCTGCTGGCCTCCTGCACTAAGCCTGTAAGGAAGCCTTTGTCCAACTATCTAGTATAATTTCCATGTTGTACAGCCCACTCCCATCTGCTTGCCGATAGCCAATACCTGGATTTTGGGTCTTGATCGTAGTGGTTCTTTTTCATTGGGGATAATTCGGATGTAGAAAATGCTAGGAAGGATGAAGATGAGACTGGGAGCTGATGTGGCTCCTGTGAAAAAAGTACACAGATGTTGTGAATAACTACCCAAGTATTCACAATGCAACAGCTCCCCTCCCAGCCCTAATACCAGTTTGGCTCAGATACACCCAATACGTATCTTTCCCTAGTTATGGGTTTTGGCACTATGCAAAAGCAAATTTTCCCCTTTCTCTCTTTCTCCAGGAGAATTTGGGATTATTGTTTTGGGAAACTGCAGGTAACTCCCTGGGGCAAGTAAGACAACCAAGAAGTAGTGATCCACAATGGAGAGGAGAAAGCAAAGATCAATTTTCTTCACTTCCTAATTAATGCTTGAAACTTTCAGAAAATAAAGAAAAAAATCATAAATTGAAATGAAATTGAATCAAATAAATTGAATCAGACATGGAAAAATCTGGTACACAGATATATTTCTTGGTTGGAAATAAAATAATGGTGTAGTTAGAATTACAAAACGCTCACTCATTGTTTTATGCGTGCACAGTTTAAAGGCATGTCTTTTCTATTGGTTTGAACCAAACGTTCAGAGATTTCACCATACTGATCTCTTAAAAGTGAGATACTTTTGTTGGTAGCACACCAGTGCCATCTTGTGGTCTGAATGAATTCTTATTTTACTTCTACATATTCTGGTAGATACCATATTTTTCAGACTATAAGACACACCCCCTTCTCCCCAAAAAAGTGGGTGAAAACATCTATGTGTCTTATAAACCAAAAACAGGCCTGTTTTTGGCCTCCTGAACCCTCCTCATGCGTCCTGTTTTTGCCCTCCCTGGCCCCCAGAAGCACTTTGCAGGCAAAAAAGTAACTCAAGGTAGTGAACATACATAATACTCTTTCTTCCTCCTATTTTCCCCACAACAACCCTGTGAGGTGGATATCTCCTAAAGCAGTGGCCTGCAACCTTTTCAGCACCAGGGACCAGTTCCGTGGAGGGCATTTTTTCTGCAGACCAGGCGGCATGGTTTCGTGTGCTGCCTGGATCCTGCATGTGTGCAGATAGGGCTTTGGTAGCTTGTGTGGCTGGGTTCCTGGTGGGCTGTGGACCAGTGCTAATCAAGGACCAGAGGGTGGAGATCCCTGTGCTAAAGCAAAGGACTAATATCTCTGGTCACACATTTTAGAGCTTGATGGCCAACATATGGCAGAATAGCATTTTTCATTTTTACTCTGTAATTGACAAAGAATAACACAAGATACAAGAATTCTATACCTTTCTCACATATTGAGCTTAGGGAGAGGAAGACAAAAGTAAGGTGCTCCCTAGAAGTCAGGTTAAGGCAACAAGCTTCCTACTCCAAGAAGTAGGAAGTAGGACCCCAGTATGAAATAAAGAGGGTTTCCATGAGAGATTTCCACTGTATTGGCCTCTCCCTACTACTGCAGATATCAAAACATCTTGGATGAATAGCTGTCCTAAACTTTGAGCCATGAGGAGAAAAAAGACTGTAAAGCTAAGAACAGCTTGTGTAATGAACTAATGTTGGTTTAAATGTTAAAATTATAACCAAGGAGACCTCCATTCAAATTCATCCTCAGTCATTTTAGGCCAATTATTCTCTCTGTCAACCCAACTTATCTCACAGGTTTGTTGTTATGGAGAAAACTAAGAGGGAGTACTGATTATTAGGTTACAAAGAGCTGAGCTCCTAAATGAATGGCAAGATCTAAAGGTAATAAATAAATAAATACATATAAAGATTTCTTTTTAGGGAAGAGGTAACACCAGACAGGTAAAGGACGTGTTCTGCAGAGAGCTTTCTGGAAGGGCCTCTGACAGCAAAACAGAGGCTGGGGGTGATGCTCCTCCCCCCCCCCTAAAAATAAGACCTGATGACTTTTTTGTTGGCAAAAAATAAAATAAGACTGGGTCCTATTTTGGGGAAAACATGGGTAATTGTCGACTTACAACCATTTTTTCAGTGGTTGTTCAAAGTTACAACAGCATTGAAAAGTGTGACTTATGGCCAGTCCTCAAATGTACTACTGTTGCAGTGTCCCCATGCTCATGCGATCAACATTTGGATGCTTGGCAACCAACATGTATTTATGATGGTTGCAGCATCCTAGGGTCATGTGATTGCTGTTTGTTACCTTCCTAGCTGGCTTCTGACAAGCAAAGTCAATGAGATCAACCAGATTCACTTAATGACCATGTGATTCACTTAACAACTGTAGTGATTTGCTTAACAACCATTGCGAACAGGTCATAAAATCCAGCACAAATCACTCAATATCTTCCTCAGCAATGCAAATTCTGGCCCCAATTGTGGTCGTAAGTCAAGAACTACCTGTATACAATTTACCCACAATTAACTTTCATCTCCAAATGGAAGTTCCCTACTCCCAGCAGGAGATTGTCTAATGAATGTGAAAATATCACTTATATATTAAAGGTATATGCTGCCCCATCTTGCTATCCAAGACAGTTATACAACTCCATTGGGAAGAAATGCGGGTTTCATTTGCTAAACAGACGCACATGGGGACAAAGTTGATAAAATCAGGCATCTGATGTCGCTGTAGCTCTGAACAAGTATTAATCTGCAGGTTGCAATGCTTGTTTCCCTGTTTCCCAACAACTTTCTCAATTCTGCAGGTCTACGCCAAATGAAAACAACAACAAAAGCCAGGCAAGTCTTTCTTCAGCAATTTACTTACTGTGCATGACTATAAAGAAGTCTCTAGAGCAGCCCACACTTTTTGGGCTTGTGAGCTACTTCTGCCATACTGGTAGCTGCGATTTGCATTTGGCTCTGCCCACTGGATCAGGAAGGGATGGGTGGGGCTTCCTTTCTTCACAAGGCTCATGTTTATTTTAATTTTTTTTCCTGCCTTTTGCTGCACTTTGGAAGCGGGATTGCTCCTGGGCGAGCAGCTTGAAGAAGAGAAGCCACCGCCATGGCTCATGGAAAGGAAAACTTTTTAAAATGAACACAAGCCGGGGCAGTGGCTTCTCTTCTTCCAGCTGCTTGCCCAGGAGCACTCCCGCTTCCAAAGCACAGCAAAAGGCAGGAAAACTTTTTAAAATAAACACGAGCCGTGGCGGAACCTTCCTTTCTTCACGCGATCTACCCAGACGATCTTTGCGATCGACCAGTAGATCGCGATCGACCTATTGGGCACCCACTCCAGGGAATGGGGCTGAGAAGAAGAAAAGAGGAAAAGGCATGGGAGTAATCCTATTTTAACTGTATTTTAACTTTTGTTTATCCTGTTTTTAGATGGCTGTACACCGCCCCGAGTCCTTCGGGAGAGGGGCGGTATAGAAATCCTGTTATTAAATTACATTAAATTAAATCCTGAACGCATTTCCTGCTACCCATTTTTCTACTCAAAATCACCTTACCAGCTGTAGTTCTACCCTCCATGTTCCAGATTTGTACTTGTCTTAGCAAACATGGTTTCAAAAACCTGGAATAGGGCAATACTTGTAAGCAGCAGAAGCAAAATTTGGAAATGAGATATAGTAGCAAGAAAGAGTTTACTATGAACCAAATGTATTGTTTATAACTCTTGTCATAAACTTGTCTGTTTCACCTCATTACTGTCTTCACTGTCATTTAATGCAAAGACTTCTACAGTCAATGCATGCAAGATTTTCAATATATTATTTTAAACAAACCATAGTTCAAATGAATGCAATGTGTGAACTCAACTATTACATGTGGTTACGCTGATGAAGAATGAAGAGGCTACATGTTCCTAGAACTGGGTTGTTGAGAATTCTGTTCCTTCAGACCATGAAAAAAACCCAACACAGCACTGGCATTAAATCCACCGCTACAATTCAATCTCATAGAGGGAGAAAAGTTTCCCATGCTTACCAATGACTCCAAAAATATCCTTGATGTTTGGCACAAAAATGACAAGGAGGTTGACAATGAAAAGCAGGCAGAAGGCAATGATGACGTGACGGATCCAACTGAAATCTTTCTTGGGGAATAGCAACTGCTGGATGGCTCTGCGGATCTAGGAGTACAGGATGGCTTTAGCAAAGAGATTTATGTAGAGATACCTGCTTTACGTAAGGGCATATAAGTAATTGTCTGGTTGGAGACTGAAGCATACTATTCAGTTCACATATCCTTTACCCATGATTAATTGAATCATGGGTAAGAGTGGGAAACAGCAAAGGCGGAAAACAGCAAAGACGGTTACAGTTACAAACAGTTGTTGTACGAGGCAGTCACTAAGCAAGGACTATCAACATCAATTTTCTGGGCTGGACCACAAATATAACTTGAGTTCACAGGCTAGGCTAAAATGTGATTTACTAGTTGGTGGTGCAGTTTGTTATCTGAAAACATTCCTGGTTAACCACTTTCCTAAACTTATGGCACTTCAGAGGAAGCTTAGTTAATTTGAACTGGTAAAGATTCATTACTTCTTCTACATTCTCATTTCTTATTGCAGATAACAAGTTAGCCTATTTTGCAGAGCTATCATTACAGAAATATTCTACATGAAGCTGCTTGTATCATTCTAATAAACTACAATGGTTGTTTGCTTTTTATTATTAGCCTTTCTGTCTTTTGGCTATTTATGTCTCAGAGTAAGAGGAAAGGCCCTTGTTTATAATGAGCTTACAATGCAGAAATAGGATGTGAAATGAAAGCAGGAGAAAATATGGTAAGAATATTTATCACTATTATGCCCCACAAATTTAGGCACAATACAATTTAATATAAAGGCACATGCCAAGTGTTTTCCATGTACCTCTTCCCATTATGAGTGGCTTAAATTTGCCAACTCCAAATTTGACACTGGAGTTGAAGTGCAGAAAAAAGAGTAGTCACACAGAGCTCGCTGGCCTAGGATTAAGGAGGTGTGGTGGTAAACTACTATAAGTTACAATGGGAGAGAAAGATCTTACCGGGAACAGAACCACTGGCACAGTGAGGGTCACAGCTAGGAGTACAGCCAATCGCACAGAAAGGATAAGCTTGTCTAGAGGATCAACTCTGATGTAGGTATGCAACATCTCTGCTTCAACATTCCCTGGCAAAAACAGAAGGAAGGCATTTAAATATCAGAAAAAAGTAGAACAGGAGTGGAACACTTTGGCCTCAGAGCTACGGGTGTTCCCTTAATTTCTTTTGCAGGGGTGTCTATGGAATCCCTTTTGGATCAGGCTACTGAAAGTTCATTCTCCCATTCTTTTGAGACAAGGAACAGAACAAAAATTTCATATAAACCTTGAAGTATGCAGTCACAACAAATGAACAGAGGAAGAAATTCTCCAAACTCAGTCTTGTTGTCATATGAGATGCAACCCCAATTCCTTTATGGCCCGCTGCCCCAGCCTCAATATTACTTATGACCTGTGACCATTAAAAGGCCACGCCTCTTTTGCTGTAAGATTTTGGGGGGAAAAAAGGAACAAAACTCCCAGGTTTTTAATTCTCCTGTAAGTTTTATATATAACCCTGGTATTTAAGAGAATATTTTCAGATACTAGCACTTCCAGATGAGGCTTGGAATCATGGGATCCTTACAAGAATTTCAGACAAACACAACTTCTACTATAGCTCTTGTCTATCCTGCCCTTCTCTGATCTTTTACTTCTTCACTAAGACCATATTGTTCAGTGATGGTCTCTCTTTTCGGCACCAAGTGCCGAAAATGCACATGCACATACATCTGAGCGTGCATGCCAAACTGAGCTTGCATGCTTGCTCACACGCATGTGAAGTCGTACACACATGCACAGCAGACACCCGAAGACCAGCTGGGTCTCTGTAAAAAGGCACATGTGCATGCACACTAAAAGTGATCTGGGACAATGGTGCGCATACCCAGAGAGAGGGCTCTGCATGCCATCTCGGGCACACATGACATAGGTTTGATATAGTTGCTACCCTCTGCAAATCAATGCAAGCTTGGCCTGTTTCAGGGGTTCCACTGTGTTAAAAAGATACTGATAAAACGTATAAATGGTTTAGAATTTCAGTTGCCTTAATATATGGTAGTTGTCTATCCCGCCCTTCTCTGATCTTTTACTTCTTCACCATGGGCTTCCTCGTATTCGTTCTTTATCTAGGCTTAAAAAACTGTTTAAAATACAAATGTCCTGTTTTAATTTGATGTTCTTTGTTATATTAATTCCCCAGAGACAAAGTGTTTTAAATGTAAATTTTCTTGGTACAAGCTTTAAAAATGCTACAGCTCTTGTTACCCAAGGTTCAGAAGTGTGTACCGTACTTTCAGCTGGAGAATGATAGACACCAGACACTTCACTGAATGCTCATGGGCATCTCACTGCAAAGTCCGTGAGATATGGATGTGAATGATCTACAGTATCTTTCTTGTCCTCCTTTAAAAAGACTATATAATTTTCATTGAAAGTGAGGAATGATTCAAATAGAATCAAATCCTCAAGAAACAAGAAACCTCAAGGAACAAATTCAGCCTGTGTGCTGCCTTTAGTCCAAAGATGGAACTGCATGGAAAGCAATCAGAAGAAGAAATGTCTTGCAAACAGGCTGGAAGCAGGTCATGTTGCCTTTGGATCTGACAGTTATGATATATACACATTCTTAAGAGGGTATTTTTATCCTATTGCTTACATGTTAAAAAAAAATCCAAAGCCCATGGCATATGTACTCCTTTTATTTCAGCTTTTGCACAGAAAAAAGAAGATGCCAATGGAGGTAGCATAATGTATGAAAATATTTTGCTTATCCAATATAAAAAGAAGCATTTCACACCTCTACAGAGGTGTAGCTCCTGAAATGCTCCTCTCCTTTCCAAATATGTTCCTACTGGGGAAGGGTAGTCCATTACAGGTAGCTGTTCTGAAATACCCGACTCAACCAATGCAAATGGGAAATCATTTCTTCTCTCAAGAAAGCGCTCTGTGAAGCCAATTGAGAAATATCTCCCATGATCCCCAGAGAGGGGAAGAGATCCATTTGTGACATTTTTGCTTCTTAAAGCAGATATTTTTTTACTTACATGATTTCCATGGATAAAGAAATCCTCTCAGTGTTATTATATGTTTTAATCAGAATATATATTAGTTATATATTATTGCTTTATGCTTCTGCTTTGCCTCTATTATTTCCAGTCTGTCTTCTGCATATGTAAAAGGTAGGACTACAAACAAAGACAACATGAAACAAAATTAAGCATCATACCTCTTATAGCCATGGAGGTCAACCAAAGGGGGAAATTCTTTCTTTCCTGTGTATGAAAGAGAATTAAGTGGCACCCCCAATAGTCTCTCTTAAGGGGAACTGTCCCTTACCATAAAAGGTGAGGTAACCAAAGATAGCTGTCAGCAGATACATGGAAAACATGGCCAGGATGGAGACATTGGCTACACTCTGCATTCGACGCTTTGAAGCCCTAAACAAGACACAAATTTCAGAATTCATTAAAACTTAATTAGGTCTCCAGTTCCTTCCCAGAATGGATGAGTGAGTTGGTAGACGAAACCAGAAGTTTGGGCTCCTAATCCTTGCTGCTGAAACCTACCAAGTCCTCAGGAGTACTCTCATGAGGGCCTCCTTCCAAAGAGAGGCCTTGCAGGAACCTAAAGGGCACGTTTTTACTCCATTCCATAACCCCAGAACCTGCGTTCCACCTGGTACTATAGCCAAATTCAGAAATCCTGATTACTGTTCCAGAATCAAAGATAGTTTACCGGACTGCAAGCCAGAGGCTTTATTTTCTGCAGGGAACAATGCACCTTCAGCTTCTTGTACTGTAAGCAAGTCCTTCATCTTCTCCCCACTGTTCGGCTGTTCAAACTGCCTGCTAGAATTGCCCTTCACATCAGTGTTTCAGTGAAGAAAACACACAATCCACAGACTCATTAACAATCCCTCTTCTTGTCCTTGGAATTCAGCCAGGGAGGAAAGGAAGGTCCAAATGATAGTCTTCAATAGCTATTGCCCATCGAGACTTTGCCATGCTTTCTTTTCTTTTTCCATTTATGAAAAAAAAAACATCCACCAAGCAGGAAAAACGAACTAGTTGACTTTGGACTGATAGCACGTAAGACTTCACTGTCTGGAAATCCCCCAATAGTTATTGCAGGTTATGTACATTTACCCTGAAAGAACTGGGAGGAATAGCCTCCATTTTATTACCCTTTCTATCATCGGTGCACTTTGCTGGCCTATTTCTGATCTGCATTTCATAATCTTGAGCTTGGTCCATCTGGCCATAACTCTGCATTTTTCAGGTCCTGCTGCATTTCTCAGCAACAAACTACATGTGAAGCATGAAGCTGCTGCTTACCTGACAAAGACCACTGTAGTTTTATTTATTTAGTTTTTTGGTAGATATTATACAAAAACTCTACATCCTGAACAGTTTTGCTTCATTTTGTCAAATGCTAGTCCCTGAGCGCAATCACTCAGGCATCAGGATTATCTTTCTCAGAGAATCATGACACTTCCCCCGAAGTCATGACCACCCATAAAATGACTGAATAGATATGTGGGGTTTGCTGTGATGTCAAACTCTGGGGGCGAAAGCACTAGCCCCCAATATCCTCCCAATACCCTCCTTCTTAAGAAGATGGATTTTGCTCTCCTATGTTTCTTCCATTCTATCTTCCTGTTCTCCCACCATAATTGAAAGGGTCCCAAAGAAGAATATTTCATTTAAGCATTTTTCCAATGTGTTATCCTCACATCTGCTGTACCAATAATTCCCATAATCCCTAGCAGAATTGATTAGAAATAACAGACACCGTAGATCACAAATCCAACAGATATATCACTGGAAAACTAGGAATAGTGTACAGTGCTGCTAACCATGTCTGTTTCTTCCTTATCCAGCATTGTCCATCCCGCTTTTCGTTGGGAACATGACTAAGTGAATCTAGTTTTAGCATTTTTTTTCTCCACAAAGTTCAAATTATTTTGCATATTGTCCTTCTGCTATTCCAATATATTCTTCCAGAGAATTCAGAACCTTTCCATTGATGCTGTCAAGTTTTCTCACCTGCGCAGCTCGGTGTAAATAGGAAGCACTTCTGGATGGCAGACAAAGGCAAATGCCAAGATGGGGATTGCATATGCAGTCTAGAAAAAGAAAAGGAAAAACAGTTCAGTTTTTGTTCTAAACAAAGGTCTGAAACCCACAATTTCTAGATTGCTCTTTCTCACACATATATTGAAGTTGTTGTGAGTAAATACAGAGAACAGCAGTAGGATTATTTTACCGAAAATCTTACTAGTAAAATTAGAAAGCATGTTTTTTGTTTTTATAAATGTATATTGTAATTTTAATTGAAGTATAAATGCATTACAGTATATATTTTAACAGGAAAATGGGAACAAAAAAATTATATCTTATCAATTGCTTTTTCTACCTCTATCAACTTCATTGTTGCTTCCTGACTTGTTAAGTAAGTAGACAACCTGAGATCTCAAAGCTACATGCACCTCTGAAAAATCTGGGAACAGCCTAAAGAGCTTCTCCAAAAGTTACCAAAGAATTTTATACTTGCAGAATATTGTTTCCCTTCTCAAAGAAAATCTATAATTCTAGGTACAATCACTAGGAATAATCTGGGAACCCTACTGCCCACCCACTCAAATCCCCGTGACCTTAGTACAGTGGTGGCAAACCTTTTACTTACAGAGTGCCGAAAAATACATGCCATGCGTGCCATCCGTACTTGCATGCAGCTCCTCCATGTGTGCTGCATGTGCAACCGCATCATCTGCGCCTGCATGCAGCTTTTGCACATGCAATACATGCACGCTGCGTGCAAGCACTCATGCACACATGAGCAATCGCATGCGCATGCGCAGGAAAGCTCCAAAGACCAGGTGGATTTCCTGCTGCAATCACGCGCATGCACAGCAGAGGCCCGAAGACCAGCTGGGTCTCTGCATTTGTGCATGCATGCATGCGCAATTGCATGTGCATGCTCAGCTGGAGGTTAAGTTGGCCGACAGCTTGTGTACCCAGCAAGATGGCTCTGCATGCCACCTGTGGCACCTGTGCCATTGGTTCGCCATCACGGCCTTAGTACTAGATGTATTTCAATAAAAGAAAAGGGTGGGGAAGCAATGTGCTATAGAGATTAAGATGCTGGGCTAAGCCCATAGAGATTGAGCTTCAAGTACACCTTCAGGCACAAAATTTACTGAGTGATTAGAACATGGTAGCAGACAAAAGTCCATTAATTCACTTGCATAAACAGATTTTGCAAGCCTCATATAGCCAGATCGTATCTCTCTGCTCTACCATTACTCTTAACGTGTTCCATTTCACTAGATTCAGATACTTTCATACTAACCTGAGAATTGAGAGGAAAGACTTCAGCACTACAGGTATCATGATCGGACTCCATGGTGCTATTGGCCACCACAGTATCATTGAAGGGACAAGGGATCTGAAATTTCTTGTAAATTACCTTTGTGGTAGGAATGGAAAATGTATGGTGAGCATTAAGGAGGAGTGAATGAGAGACAAAGCAGCAAAAAATAATAATAATCAGCAACTGTACACTTTTCCAAACTGTGCCTTTTCCAAAACACCAGAAGGCAAGGCAAGAAACAATGGATGGGAACTAATCAAGGAGAGAAGCAACCTGGAATTAAGGAGAAACTTCATAACAATGAGGATAGTGGAACAGCTTGCCTTCAGAAGTTGTAGGGGCTTCATCACTGGAGGTTTTTACGAAAAGACTGGACTATGACTTGTCTGAAATGGTATAGAGCAGGGGGGTTGGACTAGATGACCTCCAAGGTCCTTTCCAGCTTTATTCCGATTGAAAACCTCTTAAAGGATTGAGGAATACATTTCCTATTTAAATCTGGCACTTTTTCTTTCTGGGAGAAGCCAGAGTTTCTGGGAATTACTTAACTCACCGAGATGAGAAAGAAACACATGCAGGTGAGAGAGAGTCCACTGGTATAACCAAGGTAACCTGTGAAAAGAAGGAAGGGAAGAAAGGAATTGCATCAATCTTATACACAGGATCTCAATAAAAAGCCTCTCAAAAAATTAAGTATGGAAAAGAAAGCCATCATTAATTAGATATATCTGCTCTTAAAATAACACAACTTGGACACCGTTCTTAGTTCTAAATTGATGCATTGGCCTTCTCAAATTCAACATCTATACTATATGGAAAATTTGGGAGAAAACAGTGCAGAGAGTTCAGCCTTGGAGGATGTTTAACAATTGCAAGCAACAAATTCCAATGTAGAAAACAGAAATAACAAAGCAACCAGAAAAAGGCATTTTTTTTTAGTATATGTTTAGCAAATTGACATATTGTTGTCCAAATTTACATTTATTCTTTACGTAAAATATATAATTGTTGATTGGGTATAGAAATGTTGGTTTCATTTTGAATATTAAGTTTACAACAGTGGATTACTACATTTAGTGAGAGATTGGATTATTAGAGACTCTTCCCAGACTTTTTTCAACCCTTATATTCTATGGTTGTATTGATTTATTTAATCAGATGATAAAAATGCAAGCATGCACTGTGAAAATCTTCTGTCAACCAAGATGAATTGAATGAATTTAGATGTATCAGATTTGAGCTCACAGTTTAAATTCAATCAAAAATCCAATCTGGAAAGTCAATGCAATTGAATTTGGCAATGCACATACTGGAGAAAAAAAATACCCCTATGGAATATCGCTTTTCTGCTAATATTCTTCTGTGTCCCAAATAATTATCTGCAACAATCAGTTGCAAGATCACTGTCAACAGAAGATCCTCATAGGAAGCAATGCTGAATCCCTCCAGTTGGGGGTACATATGCCTCAACTCATAGACTGAAATGACACAATTTTGCCTTGAACTCTAAGGTAGAAAACCAGCAGTGACGCAAAAAAGCACATACACATGATCAGGCAATATTTATCCAAGCATGCACAAGCAGAACACAGGACAAACACTTCCTGTCACTTACCTAAATGTTTCATCAGAGCCAAGGGCAGGATGACACCAACACTGACAACAACTATTAAAATTTGCCCATCCATGTACCATTCGCTGAAAATAAAGCACCACAATTGGATTAATCCATGAATCTCACTCTCTTTTTTTTCTCTCTCAGAGAGTGAAAAGCAGCAAAAAAAGAAAGAAAGAAAGAACTCTTGTCTGTTTGACTGACAGACTGATTGTTGGCAGGTGCCATCTTTTTATATCCTTTTAGTTTTTTTTTTTTTAAATCCTTTTTAATATGGACTGAAAAATACACTTTTGCATCTTGAAACTTGACATTTTCCTTCCCAAAATTAAATCTGTATTTATTTAAATTAGCAAATATAACTTGCCAAATACCATCTGTCCTATTTTAAAAAAAAAACTTAAAAGAGGACTCTACAAATGCAGTACTTTGTACATGGAAAAACACTGTGTCCCTGTTAAGAGGCAAGACATAGGTGTCAGCCCCAGTAGGTCATTATTACCCATGACAACATTTGACAGTCGTTCAGAGGAATCAAGGATAGAGGATTTACTGGTAAGAGAGTATTTTTCTTTTCTTCTCATCCAGTTGTGTCCAATTCTCAGACTGCTTCAGCAAATCCCTGTAGCGTTCTTGACAAAGTTATTCAGGAGTGTTTGCTATTGTCTCCTTCCTAAGGTTGAGAGAAAGTGACTAGCCTGGGGCCACCCTGTTAGCTTTGTGCCTCAGGTTTCTAGCCCGTTGCCTTAACCACTACGCCAAATTGGTTCTACGAGAGTATATAAAGACCATTTTCCCCAGCTTGAATAAGTACATGAACTTTAAATCTCAAAATTCTCCAGCCAATGCAGCTGTTGCTAAGAATTTTTACAGCTTGCGCCAAGGTTAGGAAAGGCTTGAGATACTCCTGGGGTAGGAGTACCACTCATCTACTGATGGCCACAATTTGTATCTGTTTAATTAGTCCTCATGGGATTGACCAGAAATTCAGGAGCCATTCAAAAGCATGACAATAAGTAAATAAGCGAACAGTGAATGATCAAAGTGGATTGAGATTTCTCTTCCACTATGTCATTTCTTTTCTTTTCTTTTTTTGTTGTTACTTGCAGAGTTGCAGCAGTGTCCAACCAATCTGTTAAGTATTTTATTACAAAAAACCAAATTCTCTGTTCCTGTAGGTAGGCAGATTTCTTCCTCAAACTTTCGTCCATCCTAACCATCCTCTCCTTACTCCAGGGATCCTTAACCCCAGAGCCATCACCCACTACCAAGTAGCGGCCTGTTCAGAACTGGGCCGCGGAAGTGGAAGGCAAGTATACATGCAATTCCACTTGCATGGAGCTCTGCGCACACACACCTGCTGATCACATGGAACTATTACCTCTCCCACCAGTCCACAAAGCTGGAAAGATTGGAGGCAGCTGCTTTACTCTATAAGCATGCACATACACCTGTAGATGTTTGATACATTATTAAAAATAGGACATTTGAGAGTTTTCAAATGCTACAACCACTCACTGCCCTGAATCCATTATAATATCCTAATATGGAAATTGTGGTATTCTGCTTATAATAAAGAAATAATATGTCATTCATAACGGAACTTTTAATGACCAACATTTATGAGATCCATTAGAGTAGATTAACATGTAAAGAACTGGAGTGCAATGGTATTTGACACAACCTAATTTACGTTTGAAGGCTACTTCACAGATCTTTTTCTCTTCCTTCTTTACCCCAGTCCATATGAAAAACGGGGATTTTTCTTTCAAGACATACTGTACAGGTAAAGTTGAAATATGGCTTCACTTCCACATTTATCTAATTTAAAGCTGAAAAAAATGAGATAGCATCGCACATAGTTGTATTTTGACATGTATAAATCTACTCTAGAAATTCTGTCTACTTCACTGTCTGTGGTAATATGGCAATATTCCACTTCAACAACCTTTTTTTACACTTTAAAGTACACAAAAATGTCATCACTTTTTACTCTTATAACATCTTGTAACATGGAATGCTTTTAAACGTCTTCCCAACTTTACACAACACATGAACACATATTGCTTAGTAACCTTTTTAAAATAACCTCCCAAAAAATCCCACTTCTTTTGTCCTTTGACACATAAATGACCTTAGATATAAGCTTTTTAAAAGCATATTCCCACAATGTAAATCTCCTTTAAATTCAATTCAAATCAATTCAATAAATTCAATTCTTTATTGTCAATGCACAACATGTGTGCAGCAAAATTGAACGAGCCTCCATCGGTACAGTCACACAAAGCACAGAAACACAGAATACATTCCAATACAGAATACAGAATGCATCTTTAAATACAGTTGCCCCCTTTTCCTTCCAACTTTCAACAATATATTTCTTTCAGACATAGTTGTCAACTTGTAGGGGAGAAAGACAAACATTAGTGGATTTTAATGCTAACACATGCCCCAAGATGACATCCAATAGCATTTCACCAGAATCTGTGGTGAAATTATTTTCCACCCCTAAATGGAAACTCAGGGGACAGTTTATGATGCACAAGGGAATAATCTCTGTATCTCCTTCCCCCATCTTGTTTCTGAGAGTGGGGGTTTAAGTCCTGCAAGCAACAGAGCATTGTGGCTTGGTACCAAATTCTCTTGATCAGGGGAGGAATGTGAATAAGGCACCAAGCCCCAGAAGATCCATTTATAGAAGGAAAATTTAGCCAAAAAGACCAGCTGCTTCCTTCCATAATACTACTCAGAAACCCCTTAGAACAGCTCTGGAAAAAAAAGGGCCGCCGCAGAGTGAAAGAGGAGGAGGGAAAGAAGCGTGGTCCTCACATACATACCATCTCTAATTTCATTTCAGGCCACAATGGCCATAAACTAGCTCCGTAAGGGAAGATCATTAAGAGTTCAAGTCCTGAAATAATCATGGATCTGGTAGGGTTTTACCTGGAGATCACAAAACTCACTTAACTAGATCAGATAGTAAATCCATTCATGCAATATACTAAGCTTGATTAGAATTAATCTAGTTTAGGTTTTTTGGTGCCTTAACATATTATGTGAATCCAACCTATTTAGAGAGTTTACATTCAATGCATATTGCAAGCACAATAAATGCATTAACTCAGTGAACAGGTTAAGTATGTTTGGTGAATAATTAAAACTGTGCTGGACATTGTCAAAATCCAGAAGTTTTCAAGTGGGAATCACCCTAGACTTAGCACACTATGGCTGAAGAATGCCCAAGGGTAGCAGCAATGCCTAATTAACCACTTAACCATGGAGAATACCAAAACAATAGAAATTACTTGTAGGTTTCTTTGTCATCTTTTTTCAGGCAAGCATTTCATTTAACACCCCGCCCCCCATGGATTACAACTTCCACCAGCACTATCCATATTGACTTGAGATGATGTGAATTATAGTCCAACAAATAGTGTTAAATATGAGGAAACTGGTATAATTCAGCCCTTCCTTCCTTCCTTTCTCTTTTCCTCCCCCCTCACACAGCATGTTCCTCTGTTCTGTGTAATTTCAAACAGAATGTGGCTAGGACAAAGAAAAACAGGGAGCTTGGCTTACCCATTGTTTGCTGTCAGTCCTAAGAAGGTTTGGATCACAAGTGGCAGTTCAGATTTAACAATGAACAAGTAACTGGACATAGCTGTGGAAAGAGAAATCTGTCAGGATCCCTTGAATTTCCTTTTTGGAGAAGAGTGAAAACAGTAAGATGGCATTTGACTGCCCACCCTTATCCTCAGGCTGAACACTACATAGTGGTCACAAACCATCATCGCCATCAGTTTGTAGAAGTCAAGATCACAATACCCCAGAGTCCTTTACTCGACCTTCTTCCTCGAATTCCACACACGCCCCCAACTATCAGAAGCAAATGTAAGCAAATACACACCACTGTCTTTTCCCTTTCTGACCCAACAGGGAAGTGGGAAAGCCTTACCTCCTATGTTGTGTATTGAGATTATGACAGCAGCCACCACTTTGCCCCCATGGCCAAAGGCCTTCAGTCCCAGCTGTTCATATGCTCTAATTCCTAAATAGGAGAGAGAGAGAGAGAGAGAAAGGGTTCAGTTAGGTTGGTCTGTAATTACAGAGTGATAACACCACCAATCCATTCATCTTAACCACTATTCAAAATTATGCGCCTTTCATGTTAGCAGCCAACACACTCATCAATCCAGTTCTGATAGGAATTGGCACGTTCCTCAATGCCGCTCCTTGGTAATAATGATGGCCTAAGGACAAATTGTGCTCTTCAGTCACAATCTGCCTGCGCAACAAAAAGAGCCATCTTTGAATGCTTCCTGCATGGCATCACTGATCAATTTCAAAACCAGGTTTCAAGGCATCTACAGCCTGCACTAATTCTTGTTAGGCCCCAGTTCTTGGAGAACAAGATTTTTAATGATCCAAACTGATAGAAGGCATGGATTCTAAGAGCAGCAAAAACTTCTGAACACCACTCTGAAATCCCTTAACAGAATGCCCCACTGCATTCTATTAGTTCTGCTTCTACCCCCAATGAGCAATATTGCTAAGGTCAGTGTCTTACCCTGTGGCCCATAACAGATACTATAGAGTCTTCTGAATTGTGACTTACCAACAACTCCAGCACACTTCAGCAGCAGATGAATAGAGTAGGAGGACAGCAAAGCAATGCAGATCAAAAGGATCCTGTAAGAAGGATAACAATGAATGTCAGCCCAATGCTTCTTTCACAGAAATGGACCAACTCTGGAATGCCTCCTCTATGGAGACAAAGGGAACTCCTTCCAATCCTCAGTGGACTATGAGTTCTAGCTCAATCCTACCTGAATTCACGAATTCTATCCAATCCCTGCTTGGGAATTAGTTAGCAGCAGCCCCACAGGTGGAAACCAAGGCCGAATTTCTACTTGCTTCCTCCCCCTTGGATTGTGGATTTTTTTCCTGGGTACAATGCTGTGGGAGTTACACTCACACAAAGAGGATGATTCCCGTATTCCTCATGGCATAGGCCAGGCCCAGGATGCCACTCCCCATGATGGCGTTGCTCAGATTAAAGACTGACATCCCAAACGAAGTCTTTCCCTCAAACTGCAACCAAGATTTAAAAAAAGAAACAAAAACCAAATTTCAGAAATTGGGTGGAAAAAAGCCTCTGGGCCATATGGAAAACAAAGCACTAATCCTAATAGAAGAACTGGTATAACACATGAGGATGAAGGGAAAAAATGATACCAACCATTAAGTATCCAAGGGTCACCCAGGAAAGAAAATTGAAATGGCAGAACACCTGGCCTGCATGAGTGTCCCTATATATTATACAATTATCATACAGTGACCAACATATTGCATTGTTACCAGTCTGATTCTTACAGATTCATACTTTATGCCACATATTTTTGAAGATCTGCATTTGACTCATGGGAACATACCGGAACGAAGACTTCTAAGACACAACAAAAGATGGTTCTCAAAAGAAGAGATGATGCAATATGACCAGAAGGAAGCAACGACAGTCAAATGAAAAAGGACCAAGAGCTAACAGAAGTCTATGAAGGTGGGGCTGGTTAAGCCTTGTTGGAAATTATAAATATACAGTAGGTGGCCATGATATAAATAGATAATAAAACATAATGAGGTAATACTTCTAAAATACCTACATGATATAATATGCATACTAATAAGAAGAAACATCATACATCATGGACAACATCCAGTGGAAGCCCGAGGTATTCTGGGAACCCTATCCTGTGTCTCAATATAACAGTTGTGCAATGACATTTTTCCCCATGTAAAAAAAACAAATGACACTTGTACAAGGAAAATTCTTCAATCCTATTTCATTAGGTCATGCTGCAAAATGTTGTAGATATCTGCAAACTGCATTAAGAAATAGCTGAGACATTTTGAATATTACTTTCAAGGATAAGTAGAGGAATGGGAATAAACAGGAGCTGGTTGCTTTCATGATGGAAGTAATGTCATGCTAGCCTACTGCAAGTTCTTTTGTACAGTATGTGCACGCAACATCATGTTGAAAATATAAAAGATGGGTTCTTGGTGTTTGCCAAGCTCATCAATGCTAGTACTAGCACAGGGCTTGACTAGCACTGCTGATATTACCTAGTTTGGGTAATGAAACATCTACAAGAAAACAACCAAGCTCAGAGAGTACCAAGGACTCCTCATGGAAAACCTGAGCTACAATGATTCTCCTTTATTAGTACGTATAAAAGAGTTAAGCCTTCTGTCACAATTCTGCACTCCCTGTGGACACAGCTGAGTTGGGAGATATCTGACTGACATCATCACCTACATCAGTGAATTGGCTGAATTTCTTGCTGGCAGCATTGGGCAAGAAGCCATCTTGTTCTGCTGAAATACGTTCCTCTTCCTCATACCTGAAATGGAAGAAGTAGAAAAGGTCAGTGGAGTCCTATACCAGAACTGCATCTGTTTAGCATCACAAATCAATGGCTCAAGCTAAATATTACACAGGTCATGCTAATTCAAGTGTCTGACTCTTTAGAGAAGAAAGAAAGGAATGAAAAGAGAGGAAACAAAGTAGATGAAACCATCAAGTGTTATTGTACTTAGCATAAGTATTGAACTATTAATGTGATTTACATATACTCTGGTTGTCCTAATAAAATCAGTGCATTAATTTAAATACATGTATATATATTTAAATTTATATAATT
>JAEANM010001810.1:0-26357 GCA_017656035.1 Myanophis thanlyinensis
GCCGGATAGATCCTCATGGTCTATCCGTGCCGGAAATAAAGCAGATAACCAGACCATCGCCTCCGTGTCTTTCTTGCTGGGTCTGGTCAATCGGGGATAGAACAACCAGCGGGGCTTGGGGATTAGGAGAATATGGACATTGCTTCGTTAAATCAGAGCAGCACCAAGCAAAATGAGAATATTCTAAGTGAGCATCTAAATTTTCCCCAGTAGAAATAGTTTTATTTTGTTCTGAAAAGAAGAGAAGTTTGCATTAGATGTGGATCACCGAAGCCATTATGCAATCTGTTCTTTTATAAACAACAGTCCAAGGCTTTGGTGAATCATGATAATATGATTCTTGCTCATCCAGGCTTACTCAAGCATTTCAACCTGATAAAAGGAAAAAAAAAATTTTTCCCCTTCTGCTAGGCAAAGGGTTTGTCTGCTTTCTTTCAGAGGTCGAACAATCCAAGGCAGAAGCCTGGGGCAAAATAACTATATAGTTTCCCCAGGGATATATCAGGAGGGACTTGTCTTTCCCAATCAATGAATTGGGAATGATCTACACTTCCACAAAAATTCTGAAGTTTTGGTCAGCAGAAAAAGGAGGGGCTACAGCTACACTGCTAGCTGGAAAGCAGAAAAGAGAATGGCATCACATAATAAAACCATCCTGTGCTTTGTTTAATTAACAGGGAGACATGTTTGTGGCTTGATCATGAAAAGACAAAGCTCACAACAAATTAACAAGAGCCAATTTAGGTGAACTTTCAATTTAGGTGAAAGATCCACCTGTTCCAGCATTATGTCTCACACAGGATCCCACACCCTGGAGGCTTACAAGCAGGAGAGGGAAGTGTGATGGTTTTCAATTGTTGCTCCTCAGAACGTGGGATTAATCATGCCTGTACTTTACAGTGTAGAATGCCAACAACTGATAAGTCTGTTTGTAATGTGCTACAATATTGGGTAGCATAAATCACACTTGGAATTATTCCTTTATAGCAGGGGTGTTAAAATCAAGGCCACAGGGTACTTAGATCTGGCTGTGGGGCCGCCCTGGAAACAGCAGCCTGTGGTGCTTCTGGCAGCGAAAACAGACTCCCAAGTTCCATTTTTGGCTGCTATGGCCTCTTGCAACCCACTGCCAGTGAAAACAGAGCTCTCCCGTGCTACACTGGTTCCAGGAGGCTGTGGCAGATGAAAATGGAGCTTGGGAGTCTGTTTTCACTGGCAGAGCGCTCGAGCCACCACAGGCACCCCTGACAGGAGTGATGTCGAGTTAGCCACGCCCACCATGCCCATGCCCACTCAAGTCCGCTGAAGTCCTCCTGAGCTCTGTTTTCACTGGCAGGAGGCCATGGCATGAAAATGGAGCTTGGGAGCCTGTTTTCATTGACAGAGCACTTGGGCCACTAAAGGCACCCCCAACAGGAGTGATGTTGAGCTAGCCACATGCACACTGGCCATGCCCACTTGAGTCCCCCAGGTCAAACACAACCTTGATGCAGCCCTCAGTGAAATTGAGTTTGACAACCCTGCTTTATAGAGTTCTGCAGCTGCTATTTTAAATTCTTGCTTAATCATTTTATTATTTCATGATTCAACTGAAAGCTCTAAAACTCTAAAACTCTAAATGACCCTTTCCTAAAGAACTTGCTATCTATCAGATCCTGATGGTAAGATTGAGTTAAATAATAGGACAGTTGTGGTAGTAGCATCCATAATCTGAAAGGAGCTTCTCAAGTGGTTTTTTTTCATTATCAGCATGACTGGGTTGTTTATATATAAAGGCATAAAAAGTATATAGAAACATAATAAATACCAAGTTCAGGAAAATGAGAACCAAGTAAAAACAAAAGATAAAATAAAATATTAAAAGTTAAAAATTAAAATTGCTTTTAACTGTATTGTAGATCCATCTGGCTTTGTAAATTAATGGCTCTTTCTCTTGATTTTAACAGTTTTGTTCTAATCATGGTTTTATTATTCATTTAGGTTTTGATGGATATCTCAATTGTGCTTTTATAGGCAGACAAGAAATAACCTATTAAATAAATGAGTATAATTGCCTGCATTTGAGAGGTCACAAAAAGTGGCCTTAGAAATTGATCATCAAATTTAACTTCCACCATGAGAATACCAAAGAATGTAGGGATGAAGAATCAATTTATGTAAAGATTTGGGAACAATACAAAACAAGCCCTCAATCCTTTTATCGCTATAGTTAACACTAACAAATAATTGAAAAAATAATTGAAATACTCCAAAAGAATAGCAGAAAAAATGTGTAAATTATAGAGGGGAGCCTGAATAGGCAAATGTGTTCTACCGAATTGCCTGATTTTCAAGGTAGAGTTCTTAGTGATCTTTTAAACTAATTTTTAACTAGTTAATTTTGTTTGCTGTGGTGATGGCGATGACTTCTAATTATTATGGAGAAAGTTATAGTGACCATATTATGATTCTGTTGGATTATATTTATTTAATTTGCTTTTGACACCCAAGGGTGTCAGGTTTATTCACACACTGCAGGTACAATGCGGTTGTCTGTTATCCCATGAGATTTAAGTAATGAGGACTGTGCTATTTGGGATACAATGATCATGAGATGCACTACTTATGTTACTATCTTGCTTGTCCCACTTATTCAGGCTGGGAAACCACAACCATGTTTTTCTGACCCAACATTTTATGGGTTCACATATTGAGCCTGGAACTCATTGGGCCTCATAATTCCAATATTCTGCCTTAAATCACATATTGGAACTATTATTTACATGGTGGGTAAGCTTATGCCTGTTTTTAATACAACAATACATTAGAAGGTCCAAGGAGAATACTTAAGCATAAGATTTGTGCATTTGTGTGTGTATGGTCTTTCACATTAAATATACCATTTAATTTGTTTTAAGAGATGAAACAATTGCATGAACCAAGTCTTTGAGACATTTGCCTGGATTGTACTATTTGTCTTGCTTCACTCATTAGTCTACCACTAAATGCTCTTCCTTATTGTTGTTTTAAAATGCTGCTCACCAATTCTTGAGCCAGCAGAAAATCATATTCCCGTAACATTTTCTGTTCTTACTGGCAATTCCTCTTCTGCAGTAGGCAATGCAAGCAAATACAAGATAGCAAATGGTGCTAACTTAATACACAGAAAGTGTTAAAGAAAGCAATTGATGGATTCCCCCTGTTTTATTTTCTTCCCCATTCACCAAATATCATGAACCAGTAAAATATGGGATGGATCTGAGACTGGAGGGGGAACCATGTTTTGATAGATAGCCTGGCACCTATGATAGTTTAGCTTTTAAAATTTATTGTTTTTGTGCAGATATTTTGGATAGGTGCAAAGTGAGCCAATCAACTGATAGTTGGATTTCCACATTCAGATTGAGTAAACATAGATATAGTGCTATGCAGAAGACTACTAAACCCATGATGAGCAGATTTGGCAGTATTCCAGAAGAGTATTGGATCTGTGTTCAACTTGAATAATTGAGAGACATGTAACCATAGAAACTAAACCACATCCCTCACCCCCAACTTCATCACATGCCCCTCCACTGTTGGTCAGCTGCTGTCAGGCCCATATTGTGTCCTGCCATTCTGTTGGAAGGGGGAGAGAAAGGATGGCTTGCTGGCATTTTTTTGCATGCTTTTGCTGTTGTTGTAACTGCTTGGGAAAGAGAGGGGGATTGTCTCCAGACATGGAGCAGACTCTCTCCCAGCCAGTTCTAGCCTAGTTTCAAGGCCATCATGCCCTGAGAGTCAACAGTTATTTGCCTAGCACCTTGGAGTTCTCAAAATAACCTTGCAGCATCACATTGGCTGCTGGTGAACTGGTCAGGGGGATTGGGGATTGAAAGAATTGCTTTCTACCTTGCACAGGCTTTTTCAGATTTTGCCTGAACTGCAACTACACTCTCTCAGTAATCGACTCAATGGAGTCAAGAGTCTTGTTTTTCTGAGGAACCATCTGGGACAGATCCTTACCGCTGCAGTTTAAAATGATCCAGATCTCCAACCTGGGAAAAGGTTTGCAGAGTACAGAGGGAGAGTCCAGTTTGAAAGAACTAGATTCTCCTCCCGTCCAAATTTAAACAGCCCTAAAGATGTCTTAAGGCTGCCCAGTTGAGAATTATAGATAAGATGAAAATAATATTATGTGAACCTGGCGAATTAATAATGTGGTTAGCTGCAGGTGAGGAAAGGCTCTTAGACTGATAATTGGTTAATACTTTTTAGTGTAGCACTAGCATTAGCACTTAGACTTATATACTGCTTCACAGTGCTTTACAGCCCTCTCTAAGCAGTTTATGGAGTCAGCATATTGCCCTCAACAATCTGGTCCTCATTTTACCGACCTCAGGATGGAAGGCTGAGCCAATCTTGAGTCGGTCAGGATCGAACTGCTGGCAGCCAAAAGAATTAGCTTGCAATACTGCATTCTAACTGCTCCATTACCACGGTGTAATTCCTCACTTGGGCTTATCCTTGGCAACTCTATCCAGCCTACTTTTGTGTACCTTTAATTAAAGACTTTTCTT
The DNA here is from genome assembly GCA_017656035.1 of Myanophis thanlyinensis. Classification (NCBI taxonomy): domain Eukaryota; kingdom Metazoa; phylum Chordata; class Lepidosauria; order Squamata; family Homalopsidae; genus Myanophis; species Myanophis thanlyinensis. The sequence continues at coordinate 4,539 of JAEANM010001810.1, forward strand.
GACAAAGTTTCTGTCATGGTCCCATGGTCCAGTTTGGAGGAGGAGGAGGAATTGGAACCGGAACATCCAATGGGGATGGCACATCTCCCTGGATTGTCTGGAGAGTCCAGGGACTGAAGATGAAGTTGTCCTAGGGCCCTCCAGTATTGGGGGATATAGTCAACCGGAAGGGCAGCTGCCTGTCTTCACAAACACAGGGGAAGATTGGCTACAGACAGGCACTGGTGATGACAGGAAACAGATCCCCTCTGATGAGGATCAGCTGCCTCCCCCAATGATCCAAGGGATGGCAAGTGGAGCAGAGGGAAGCTCAGAGGTCTGTGAGGCTGCTGGTGAGGAGGCTCCTTGCCTCTCTTCACCAAGAAACATCTGACTTGAGCTGATTTATCAGGCCTTGATTGGGAACAGTTGTGTTGCTTTGTCCTGCATTTGTCTGACTTTTGTAAACTCTGCTTCAAATCATGTTTCTGTTCTGTGGTCTCTGATTTTGCTTGTGGACTATGGATCTTGGCTTATGGACCTTGAACCTTGTTTATGACTTATGGACCTTGCCTTGTGGACCTTGCATCTTTCTTTTTGGACTATGGACTTCCTCCTCATCTTCTGAAGCAGCTCTAGTGATTATTGGCTTTAATTTGTGGGACTATGTTGCATTGTCTGTGGGAAAGTTTGGGGTGTAGCTTTACCAACCACTGTAAGGCCATTTGTTGTGGGATAGCAGAGTAATAAAGGACTTTATTGAAGCCTGCATCTGTCTAGGCCATGGGTCTCCAATTGGCAACTTTAAGACTTGTGGACTTCAACTCCTAGAATTCCTCAGCCAACAAAGCTAGGCCACCTGGATCATAAAAATTTAACATTGATTTTGTTGTTGACATTTCTCATAAGAGTTTAATCTGTTCCTCTTAACATTGTTAAACAATGGCTTTCCTCTAGTGAAATATATTGAATTAAATAATGACTAATTCTAAATCAAAAATGTGTTGAAAGATGATTTTGCTACAAATATTGTGACTGAGACACAGATGGATAAAATATGAAAACAAAAACTGATATATTACAAATCAGTGAGACTGAAACAGAAACTTACCTGCCAACAGACTGACTTAATTTTCTTGCTGAATTCCTTTTCCGGAGGTATTCCACACATTTATACAACTATTTTTAAACCAATATGGCACCCAGTGAAAAACTGCACTGGATATAGAAAGATACCTTTAAACTACAATTATTATCAGTGTTCAGTAAAACTGGTAGCCTTTCACTTACAACCATAATGGAGTCTGCCAATTATTATCATAAGTCATGATGGTTGTAAAACAGGTGATTGTGTGAGCAACCCAATTTTGTGAACTTTTTTTGCAGTAGTTGTTCAGTTAATGCTACGGCTGTTAAACCGACACTGTTTAATATACCGTAGGTTATTTTTGCCAAAAACTGGAAGTATGTGCCAATTTTTTTTATCAAACATCAAAAATTGTGGTCATGTGACTGTGAATGCTGCAAACGACTGGAAATGTGGACTGGTTGCCAGAGAAAGGCACATGACCATGGGGCAGAGGGGCAACTGTTGGGCCTTCTGAATCATGTCATAAGTACCACATTTTTCAGACTATAAGACACGCCTAGATTTAGAAGAGGAAAACAACAAAAATATTTTTGGTCTCCATGAGCCCCATTTCCAGCTCTCTTTTGGGCCCTTTTTCTGGGCTGTTTCTGGCCCGAAAAAGGCCTGAAACAAGGCTATATAAGGTAATTCAATTTCTAGTTATTTAGGCATGTAATATATACAGATGGCAGTAGTCTGGAGAAAAATTGATGCACATATGTTTTTCCTTTTATCTGTGATATAGGTAGTCCTCAATTTACAACAATTGATACCAGAACTTCTATCACTAAGTGATGTAGTCACTGAGTTCCACCCAAATTTACACGCTTTTTGCTGTGGCCATTAAATGAATCATTGTGGTTGTTAAGCGAGTCTGGCTTTATCCAGTGACTTTGTTTGTTGAAAGCTCTCTGGGAAAGTTGCAAATGGCAATCATGTGACCCCAGAACACTGCAACTGTTGTAAATACATGCCAGTTGCTGAGCATTCAGATTTTCAAATTCAAATTTTATTTGTCACATACACAGATTTTGGGGATGTTTCGCTGGTTATAAGTATGACTGGGTTGTAAATCACTTTTTTTCACTGCCATCGTAAGTTTGAATAATTGTTAAATGAATGGTCATAAGTCAAGGACTACCTGTATGTCAATTTTAAGGCTTAGGCTTTGATTTGCCACCCCAGGCTAGCAGGAAATTCATTTATGAATCATGACCATGGTATGTCAGCAGGCCTGGGGCTCCCAGGGGAGTCTGAAATGTTAAGATGGCTCCATCATTATAAATATCTACTCTCGTTTGTGCCTAGTGGTTTATGTATGTTTAAATTAATGACTGTTTTATATTTTATAAGAGCCGAGGTGGTGCAGTGGTTAGAATGCAGCACTACAGGCTACTTCTGCTGACTGCCTGCAGTTTGGCAGTTCAAATCTCACCAGGCTCAAGGTTGACTCAGCCTTCTATCCTTCTGAAGTCGGTAAAATAAGGACCCAGATTGTTGGGGGCAATATGCTGATTCTGTAAACCACTTAGAGAAAGCTGGAAAGTGCTGTGAAGCGATAATACCAAAAGTCTAAGTGCTATTGCTATCTATTTTGAATGATTTTTTTTAATGTATTTGTTTTATTTCATTCTATATGTGGCTCAGGGTCACTTTATGTGAGGCTGAGGGGAGGCCATATAAATTTAATAAAAAAATAAACCCATACGCCATAAAAAGGAGATAGGCAATATGCAGGGTAGATATTTGAAATATCAGATTTTGCCCCTTTGACAATATCTTGTCAAAGCGACAAAATCTGAAGTATCTGAATAGAAATCAAAACTTATTTTCAGTGGGCAATGTGCACTTTGTGGAATGTTGCAATTACAAGTGAAGGGAGAAAATCCTTTCTATTTTGATCAGTAAACAATTATAACAACTCTGGGACTCCTATTTGTGAAGAGAGAGAAAAATCAAACATCTTTCATTTAATTACTTTTAGTGAAATTGAAACATTTTCCCCATCCATCACATTGACATAGTTTAAATTCATTAAATAAGCATATACCCTCTAATCTATTTTAAGATTATTGCAAATGGTAGATAGATAGTAGAGCTTTATAACTCACAGTAACAATTTCCTTCCTTCCTTCAGACTATAAAAAAATTGTGCATATTTTTCTATATTCAATTTTAGGCAAGTGTTCGCTCTGAACATTGAAAACAAGTAAGAATTTTGGAGACATTTTCATTGGTAGCAGGGTAATTCAGTGGTGAGCTGCTGCCGGTTCAGACCAGTTCTATTGAACTGGTAGTTCCCTTCATCAGCTGGCCCCACCCACCCACCCTATATTCCCTTCTTTCTGCCTCAGCTGAATCGCACGGTACAGCTGTTTTCCGTGCCTCCACTGTGCCTACTCACCGGGGCTGCCTTAGAAGTTAAGCTGATTGCTTTGAAATTTCTGTAATTTTGAAGCTGCGTGTTTACAGAACCAGTTGTTAAAGTATAAGCAGCCCACCACTGGTAAAATTTTTACAATTAATAGAGTATCCAAGAGGTGTGTATGAATATCCTGATTTTGATGGCTCCTAGAGTGCAGTCTACTTCTCTTCTGATATTTCTCCCACTTCCATTGAATGCCCAGAGAAGAAACCAGAAAGGGCCTACCTACATCCTTCCTTCCCTTCCTCTCTCCTTCACCACCACCCCCCAGAGCAGGAAATTTCCAGTATAAATAATGAGTACTTGGAGATTAAACATCTCCAGTGATGAATTAAACCTATTTCCTTAAAGAAAGGCAGTGCAGTCACTCAGTTCCTGGTGAATACATGGATGTGTCCATCTAATTATTTTGGTAATAGTAATAAAAGGATGTGTCATTACTTTCTTCCAGGATATCTGTGTATTTCCTTATCTACCCTATATAATCTGTCTAGTTTGGTCTAGCCCAGGGGTGGGCAAACACTCGCGGACCACAATGGTTTCTAAAATTTGACAGAGGGGCCGGGCCAGAACAGGAGAATGGTGTGTTTGTGTGAACTAATATAAATTAAATGTAAATATCCTTGACTTACAACAGTTCACTTAGTGACAGTTCAAAGTTACAACGGCACTGAAAAAAAGTTACTTATGACCATTTTTCATACTTACAACTGTTGTAAGATCCCCCTGGTCACGTGATTTACGTTTGGATCCTTGACAACTGATTCACATTTTATGACTGCTGCAGTGTCCTGGGCTCATGTGATCCCCGTCTACAACCTTCTGACAAGCAAAGTCAATGTGAAGTGAAATCAGATTCACAGTCATAAGTATGAACCAGTTGCCAAGCCTCTGAATCATAGTGATGCTGCAAAACTGTGAAAACCGGTTGGAAGTCCTTTTTTTTTTCAGTGCCCCTGACCAAGGACTACCTGTAGGACAGGGGAGTCCTGTCACTTCCAGAGTCCTGGAGAAGAAAAAGCAACGGGCAACTTCTCAGCCCAGAGAACTTACAATGCAAGTGGTTTCATTGGAAAAGACACTAAAAGCCGGACGGGAGAGGCATCCACACTTGGGAAAGATGAGCAGGCATGGCTCCCCCTTCTCCATTAACATGGAGGTGGCTTTTTCTCTGACGGGGAGTTGGGGGGCAGGCTTTGCAAGAAGCCTCCGAGGCGCATGGAAGCAGCTTCTCCCCCATCTCAGCTATTCAAGCAAGAAGGAGCCACCAACCGGGCTCCATCGGCTTCCCTCCCGCCCCCCCACACATCTGCCGGACAGGTGGTTCTGCAAAAACACTCTTGCCGCCTCCAGCCCCTAAAAAATTATCACCGGGACCAGCGCCAATGAACTTCGCCCCGGGCTCGCCTCCTTACGCACCCGTAGCTGGTGAGCACGCTCTTGTTCACCACGATGAGGAAAGAGCTGAAGCCGTAGAAGGCAGCCGCCAGCAGCTTGAAGCAGGTGGAGAGGCTCGAGGTTGCTGCCATGCCCGGCTCCTCATCTCCGCAAGCTGGGACAGCTACTGCGGCAAGCGAGGGAGCTTCTGCTTTCACGCCAGCTGCTGGGCGTCTGCACACCGCCCGCTGCCATGGTTGGGACGGGACGTCAAGGAGGGGAAAGATGGGAATTACAGCTAGGTAAAATGATTGCGATGTCTTTATAATAAAATTTAATATTATAACGTGGACGAGTTCGACGGGCCGGGTTAAAAAGCCCAACAGGCCGGTTGTGTCCCGCGGGGCGTAGTTTGCCCATGTCTGGCCTAGAGGCTGGGATGCCTGGTAGTATCTCCCATCCAAGTACTAATAAGGTGTGATTCTGTTTAGCTTCTGAACCCAGACTAGCTGGACAGTGGTGACAGCTGCTGAGACTTGTTATCTTGTTCTGTGTCACCTAAGATCATCGGAAAAGACATATTTTTGATGGTCTTAGGAACCGAGACCATAATTTTATGGTTGGGGGTCACCACAACATGAGGAACTGTATTAAAGGGTCGTGGCATTAGGAAGGTTGAGAACCACTGGTGTAGAGTAACAATCAAGTTAGAAACAGGAGCATATGATGCCTGGTAGTATCTCCCATCCAAGTACTAGCCAGGCCTGATTCTGCTTAGCTTCTGAACCCAGACTAGCTGGATAGTGGTGACACCTGCTGAGACTTATCAAGTATACTTGTTGTCTTGTTCTGTGTAGAACAATCAAGTTAGAATCAGGAGCATGTGTTGGTGGAGATGATGTATTACAAAAGTGCAGAAATTTTGTCCTTCTAAATATTAGGCTACAAATGTTATCCTTATTATCCTTATTAAGTAGAATGAATTGGAATCCAGCAACATCCGGGAGGTCCAATTCTCCATTCCTAACATAAGGTGTTGGGATGATCAGTATCATTCAGTCTTACTCTACATGACTATAATCATGAGGGATACAAGACCAGTTAGATCAAGCTAAAGGCTCATGTTATTCAGCATATTTTTCTCACAGTAGACAATCAAAATATTTCCAGGAAGCTCATCAACAAAGCAAATCATAATATTGATAAATCTATTATGCTCTATGAGTTCGTCAGCACTTTACTTCTTTTCCAATGACTATGACTGAACTTTTGCACCCTATCCCCAAATTAGTGCACCTGAGCTTACCATCAAAGAATTTTATTGGATGGCAATGAGAACAAGGTGTGGAAAGGGAAATGGGAGAGCAGGAAAGGGAAGGAAAATATTTATACCATCCTATACATCATGCATAGATTTGTTAAGAGTTGGGAGTGCAAAATCAGCCATAGAGAATTATGTAACATGATCATGACTTGTGCTCCAATCCTTCTTCAGTACATCAGCCATTACAATCGCTCCTATTTGTCTTCTATCAGCTTTGGATTAATTTAAAATCTTTCTAGTTATGCTGGTAGCTTCCATGGTTTCCATCAGAAAAATATTTATAAGGCAAGTTAGAAGTTCTTTCACAATCTCAGTTCTGTGGCAGCCACAAACATTATTTGTTATAACTTTACAATCAGTATTTCATTTCTTTGGCAATCTTTGAAGATAAATTATGAATCAGAACATTGAAGTGTCTGGGGTAGAAAACAATACTGAATATGAAAAAGTTAACATACATACAGTGTGGAAATATTTGGTTGCATGTAGACTCAGGATATGTGGTGAAGGTTAGTTGCAGCTACTGAATGTCAGCTGAAATAAAGCTGTGTTTTTAAAAAGTATAATTTGCATATTTATTAGATTCCAGCCCAATCCAGGTACTTGGATGTCTGCCTGTAAATTACACTGTGGAATGTGGGATGCTAGGAGTGTTATTGCCAGTACAATACTCAGACAGAAAAGCTTGTATCGTTGAACCTACTTTCTTTTGCTGTGTTGAACGAATGGAATTCAGGTGGAATCTTAAACTATTTTGTCCATTTTGCTCCAGATGTCTCTTGGCAGATGGAGATTTGAATAAGTTATAATGTATATTGGCTTGGAAGAATACTGAAAATCCAGATGCATAAGGTCAGTGCATATTCTGCAATGGCTCAGGAAGAGGTTACTTTATTCATGCTTTTGGAACAGATCACTTTTAATGAATACATCCATAATGGTGTAATTAAGGGTTTTGTTGATCATCTTGCTACCAGTTCGTTTTTTTTTCTGAGACAGATAAGTCTTCAATTCCCAATCATTCAGTAGACTGGAAGGATGCTCCTGGTGAGATCTTCATCTCTCTGGTAAACTTCACTGAAAGCATCAGATTCTTGGCTTGGGTAGTTCTCAGAGTCCTCTGGTTCCTTCTTGTCACTGTTCCGCACAGCAGCTTCCAGGGCCTTTTGCCGGCGATAGAAATGGGAGAACTTATTGAAGATGATAGTGATAGGCAGTGCCACAACCAAAATCCCACCCAGGATGCAACCAGAAGCTGCTAGCTTGCCAGCGACCGTCACTGGTACCACGTCCCCATAGCCTACAGTTGTCATGCTAACTGTCCCCCACCACCAGCAAGCGGGAATAGTGTCAAAACCAACATCTTCCTCCTTTTCTGCAGTGTAGGCTACTCCAGAGAAAACAGACACCCCAACAGCCAAGTATAGGAGAAGAATTCCCACTTCTCTGTAGCTATGCTGAAAAAGAAAAGAAAAAAAAGAAAAAAATATGGAAGTAGGTTGTTAAGATCAATAACTAAAAATAGTATGAAAAGAGACCTCATTGTTTTAATGCTGGGTTTTCTACCCTTTGAGTTGTATCCCTTACTGTTTCTATAATATCAGACGGACTACAGTTGACTAAGATCATGATTGAAACTTAAAACAGAACAATATTTTGCCTTAGCACATTTCCAACAATCTCTTTCATTAAAAAACCCCCCACAAAACAAGAGTACTTTAACACTAGCATTATTTACCGGTATCAATTTTCTTTCAATGGTATGTGCATAAGCACATCTGGATTAATGCCCTCCAGATGCTTGGACTGTAGTTCCTATTACCCTCAGTCAATGACCCATGCTGAAAACAATGGAAGTTGTACTCCAACATTTCTATATTGGGCATAGCTAGTGTTCATTTATTGTGGCAGGCAGCATTATTCCAGAGTTTGAGGAACAGATTACTTGCAGGTAGATTCTAAAACTTCAGCATTCAAAATAGAGATACTCCTTCAGTGAGTTGCATTAATAAAAGGAAACCAGGATATCTTGCCTATATCATCAATTCTACCGCTAATACTACCAACAGAGTGTTTTTTTTTACACTCTAAAAGAGCGAAAAGTGAGGGGTAGGGGAAACAGATAAATTACAATTGACTCACATTGTCTTTGTAAGGAAGAATGATATACAAAATAAGGTTTAAGCACCTTCTCACCATGTTTGACCTGTACTTGCCACTTTATCTCATATAAGCATTTTTCTTAATATGTGTAGTTTCATCTTTATGTGACCCCCAAAACATAGTTAAAATTATTTATTAAATTGTTCCTTGAGTACTTTCCATTAAACATAATTATACAACAGAGCTTCAGCATGTGACATCAACTATTACACAAACTGCACTGCTTACCAGTTTTCAGAAGCCCATTAAATTGGGGGTGCCTGATGGGATAAGAGAAGATTCTCGCCCCCAGGCTCCATCATCTTGGTTTGTAATTTTAATTTTTAAATTGTTGTTGTATTTTGTTTTTTTTACACTTTATAACTTTTTTATATTGTAAACTGCCCAGAATCACTGTATTAATGAGATGGGTGGCACAGATATCCAATAAATAAACAAACAATAAAGATCAAGGTTGGTGATCTCCAAACGGAAGTTACTTTCTAGACTCCATCCATTCCTATTAGTTTCAACCCTGAAGAGGCTGAGTTGCGATACAAACACTGTTTTGTCACACAGTTGAAAGTTTATAATGATAATATTTGAAATTACTTGCAGTGCGTGAGGGTGGCTGAGATTTGTATAGTTTAGCTTGTTCATCACTGCTTCTCTGTGCCACTTTACTTGGGAGTAACCTTCAACAAATTCATTTGGTCCTAACTTCTGAGTAAATATGTATAGGAGCATGCTATGATTCTCACTTATTTAAGTGGGATTCACTCATTCTAACTGAATGGAGAATTGAGACCCATCTGCTCCCTACTGCACCATTTGATATATTCTTGTCAAGCGAGGCAACTTTCCAGATCAATGACCTTTTTAGCATCTCTCAGAATATAAAACAAAGTACTTTTCTGTGCAGCATTTCTGGGACTAATGTAAACTCTCCAGACAGGATATCTTATTAATGCTTTGGTGCTTCTTTGATTCCCAAGGACAGAAGGACAGAATGTGGTGATGGCAATAATCAGTCTAATATCTGCTTTTAAGGACAAAGGCTGTTGCTGAACTCTAGACTGGCGCCATCAGTCCTATCTCAGATTGTATTGAGTCAAGATCTGCATCTGGCAGGCAGAAGACAGATGTCTTAGTGGCAAATAAATATCTTTCATTAGCCTATTTTATAGGTTTAAAGCAGACATATAAAACGGGGATGTCTACTCAGTGCCTTCAGAATGCAACATGATCCCTACACAGCTGCAAGTAAAATCAAGACATGTACTGATTTCAGATTTAGCATCTATAATTTTATAAGAGATAAATAACTGAGGAACAAATGTGTTTCTGTTGTCCCCTTCCATAGGCTTCCCCTTTTCCTGGATCGAATCTGGCAATCTTTCTCGTGGTCTATCCCTTTTATGCAATGTGACTGAATATCCACAGCCAGTTCTCAGGACACAGGATCAGAAGAAGGAGCCCTTCCAGTTCCTGAGCCAGACAGAGGTATCAAGCTTCTTTAGTTGCTATGGTCCCAAACAAAAAAATTATTTATCACAACTGTGCTGTCATTGGAGATTCCTTTCTTTGCTGTTGATAAGTAGTCCATCTTCTGCCTTCCTTGCTTTCCCTGTGGCATAAAAATCACAACCACCATCAAAGCATGTGATTAGGGAAGATAGAAGAAGCTTTTATAAGAAAGCTGCAATTATCCTGGCAAACCACTCTCATGAGCCTTTCAGCTCCAGACTTCAATCTTAACAAGGTTTGAAGAGTCACAATCTTAATTTGCTTTTTATTTACACACAGACATTTCCTTTAGCATAGGTATAAGAATTCCAGGCTCAGAGTTTATTGGATTTGTAACTTAACTGGCAAGACCTAGTTGGACAAAAATCTGCTATTTGTCCAAAACAGATACCAAACTAAAATTATTCTGAGGCCCAGCAAGAAAATCAAGACAAGTTGTTGCTGGAAATGATGTAACCAAGGCCATTGATAAAAGATGCCAAGATGATCAATCAATGTTAGACAGGCATGGTAGGTGGGAAATGGAAATTCTTTTTCAAAAATATACAAGGAATCCAGCAGATGCAGTAGATAGGATCAATCCAGAGCAGAACAAGGACTGTCAGCTCAGGCTATTTATAGGCATGGCACAAGTGACAAATAGAAAGAGACAACACACTACAGTCAGACACAAAATGAAGCTGCCAAAAAAATCTGACAGCCTATAGACAGCCTAGGCCAGGGGTGGGCAATTACGGCTCCTTCATGACTCATGGACTTTAACTCCCAGAATTCCTGAGCCAGCCATGGCTGGCTCAGGAATTCTGGGAGTTGAAATCTACGAGTCATGAAGGAGCCGTAATTACCCACCCCTGGCCTAGGCAGTCAAAATGTATTCATTAAAGTATATGTAAGAAAGAAGCAGAGAACATGGTTAAAGTGCAAGAATGGAAAATAATAACTAGCTAAAGGCTAGGAAGTTCATTGCTTTGAATAAAGAGAAAATGATGTACACAAAGGAATTAGGCACAGACTGAAACGTGCAGTTTACACTTGAGTAGAATGGGTTGCAGGCCTCTGGATCAATAATATTTTCCCCACTTTTTAAGACAAGCCATAACATTTATTTTCATCCTCTCACTTCACTGGCTGCTTGAATCGAAGGGAAAGCAATAAACCAAAACATCCTTACAACATTAAGGCAGCAATAAGAAATGCACTGCTCAGGAAGCAGATGCTTCATGCATGCGGCATATATACTCTCTACTTTCTCTACCAAGAAGCCTGTGGTTTTATCCCAATATAACTTGCCAATGGCATCTCCATCACTCCTGATATCTCAACTGAAAACAGTTTGGATTATTTGATGAAGCCAAGCATAATATATTAATTAGAGTTAGCAATTTAACTCCCTTTGTTTCTTTATGAAGCCATTTGTTAGTAAGGGAAGGAAGTGGGCAGCTCACTCATAGCCCTATATAATCAAAACAAACCTAACTGCAAACTAAAACTCTCTTCTTGGCTACCTACTATCCCCTGGACCATAAGCAAGTATCAGTGCCAAGATGATTGTCTATGTGTAATCAAGGTTCTGTCTTTCTTATTGCAAGAAGGAAAGTTTCCTTCAAATGAGATATTCACCTGATTTGTACAATGCCCTAGTCTACAATTTGTTTAGCAAAGGATTATTAAAACTGGATTGCTTAAATTCATATTATAAGCAATATCACCAGCATGTGTTTGTCAGCAAAAGGATGAGGTTCATACATTATAGTCAAACACACCATAATTTTGCTTAATGCTGGGTGTGAATTTAGTTACTGGAGAGAGAAAAGAAGAGCATTTTTGTTGTTTTAGTACTTTAAAAATATGTGACAGTGGTTTGGGCAACAAATTATTACACAAATACCCAAATCTGTATTCTCTTACTGTATTATCTTTCTCATGTACTTCATACTCTCACTGATAATCAGTTATTTTATCCAATGCCTCACATTCCACAAAACCTTTGACTTAAAACCTGTAATTCAGGGATAGGCAATACAATGTCTTTTGAGTTTACAACTCCCATCAGCCTAGTTAACATAGTCAATGATTTTGACAGCTGCCCTTCAAAGCATTTGGCAAGTCCTTGGCTGCTTACTTCAACTTTAGTTGTAAATAACAAATGAGATGACATTTAGCTTTATCTAGCTACATTTATGTATGTTTATGTCAAATCTATAGACTTAAACTAGTCATAATGCATTTTCCAAAGAATAAACATTACCTGGTTGTTAAAAGACAAGGTAACTCCAACCAGGTCCAGGAGAAGAGCATTTTCTGCTGTGCCCTCCCCCCCTCTGGAATATTTTCCCAGCAAAGATAAGATCTGCCCAGCCACCCCCCTAACCCCCTCCCCCATTCCTTGTTTCCTGGAAGAGCCTAAAAACTTGGCTGTTTGGCCTGCTAGAGAAGGTTCTCATCCCCAGGCTGCCATCATCTTGATTTGACTTTGGATCTTTTTATTCTAATTTTAAATATTTTAGCATCTTTAACTTTTATTATATTGTAAACCACCCAGAGCTGCTGCATTAGTGAGATGAGTAGCATAGAAATGTAATAAGCAAACATGTTTTTGCATATTACGTATTCTTGGGAAGCAAATTCAATAACTGGGATGTTACAGTGAAAAGAACACATTTATCAATTTACATTTAGCATCCTTTTCTCTTCTATTAATTTTCTTCCTCCAATATTTGAATTTATAGTGAAACCATCAATATTGATTATGTAAATACTGTACCCTGATTAGGGTTGGGATCAATGTAGTGCACCCCTCTTTTTATGGCATCCTTTCTTATATGATGGTTTACTAAGTGTTCTATCTTCTTTAGGAAAACTAAAAAACACAAAGAAAAAAGTCTTTGTTAAAATATAAGAAAGCCTAGATTTAGTATTATTGATAATCTCATGAGATTATACATGAGATATTTCTACTTACCCTTTCTTAAGCTCCCAATAGTAGTTTGAATATAATTGATGATCCTACTGATTTGCAGAGCAGAAGTCTCTATTCTGTCTTAAGCGGCTGCAAGTCTCAGACTAACAAAATCCATGGATTTCTAATCCATGCAAAATAAATACAATAAATAACTTGTGTTGCTTTTCTACATCCACACTCTTATTTCACATTATGTGCATTCATACGATCATATGCCACTCTATATTTTTGGTTAAATTATTTTTAAACCTGAATGGGGTAAGGAATTGTTATTGTTTAAAAATGGATATACAGTACCACCCAGTTTGTACATGGGCCAGGCTGCATTTAAACTAACATAACACTTATTTTGTTTTAGCTTTAGTTATATGTAGGAAGTTGTCCCATAAATTTTTCACAACTCTTGTCAGCTCCTAAACGATCTTGTCTAGTTCCCGAAGGACTCAATAGGGGAACCACTGGGAATACCAGAGCTGTCAGACTGAGAAACCCAATTAAAAAAAATAAGCAATGGCAAATCACTTCCATAATCCTGCATCAAAAATGTACAGATATGTTCACTAAGATGAGTTTGACTTTAGGGATTTTTTATTCCAGAAACCGGTATTCACCCAGATTAATGTGTACATGGTGTATTTAGTGTGAGATGCTCAGTCATTTAAAATATTTTGTTCTGCTTTCTTACTACAAAACATGTAAATCAGCTTACAGCTATTTATCGTAAATAGATAGAATCAAGGGAGACCCATCCTTCTTACTGAACTGAAGAATTTTTAAAATTTTCTGTTCAAAACCAGGATTAAAGAAGGAAAGAACATACCTTTTCAGTGTTGAGGCTTACTGCAATTAAAAAAAAAAGTTAAATGATGTTCTTTCTCTCATCTAGGCAGTTTTGTTAATGCTGATAATGCGGATAATGACTGAGAAGTAGACTGACAGGGAAAGACACTCAAATTTCCATGTTATAACTATCCCCATTAAAGGCCCCGTTTCCAAATCAAACGAAGCAGAAGCGCTCATCATTTTCCATGAACACATATGGATTGTGCATGATTTAAACAGAGGTGGCATGGCTTCCCAGCTTCTCCTTTTCCCATTCATATCACGCTCTAGATAGCCTATCAAATAGATTGGGGATGTTGGCTTGGGGATGTTGATTCCATCTGATTTGTGAAAACCAATTGTTGAAAAAAGTTAGTTTAATAAAATGTAACAGCCTCACTGGGGGAAGAGAGTTGGGAAAGCCAGGCCTGACTGCCCTTCGCCTTCAAAAAAGGCAATGAACATTTCTAGTTCACAACAGTCCGTGACATTTTGGAAAAACATTTAGTATAATTCTGAGGTCCCCTAGAGCAGGAGTCTCCAACCCCCGGGCTGCAGTCCATCTCTGGCCATTCAGCTCTTTGGAACAGGGCCATGGAAGCAGTGGGCAAATTGTGACATCCCCACTTGCATGAACAGTGGGTGACTGTTTGTGCGCACACACTCCAATTGCACAAGTGGCAGACACGTGCGCCTACCGCTCATGCAAATGGAGCTACGAGCATGGGTGTGCTCGCCACTCACCTGATGCCATCCCCTCTCCCCTGCCAGTCTGCAAAGCCAGAAAGTTTGGGGAACTCTTGCCCTAGAGAAGGAGAGATTGGCTTCCCTTCCTACAGGGGTGGGTGGGGTTCCAACTGGCATTTAAAGGGGAAGCAGTGTATGCTGCCTGCTATTTCACATTCTGCTTCTATGTTCTTTGGATACATTTTGGAAATGGTGTTCCACTAAGCTTCTTGGGTAGGAAGAACTGCAGGTATATATGGTAAGAGAGAAAAACAACAACAAACATATACAATAAATAGGTATATAGGCAGGCAGGCAGGCAGGCAGACAGACAGATAAGCAAACAAACACTTTTCTGAAAGCCCTGAAACCTTATAAGGACTTTTGTTGAAAGAAGAAAAGAAATGTTATGATGATTTATGGGTTTGAGGATTAAAAAGATGTAAACAAGTTGGAAGTTCAAAGTAAAAATAAAGACAGCAAAACGAATTTCAGTCCCTTCAATCTGTTCTGTGCCATAGAAGATCACCCTTCTCAGTCACCTGTCCTGACAACCAGTCACGTGCACACATCAGCTGGCCCTGAAACTCTAGGTGCCAGATGGTGCTTGCAAGTTAGCCTTAGGCTGCCTGGCAGCAAGCCCATAAATAAATGAGCTACAATCAACCAAGCTGAACAAATAAGGTAGGTTTTAGGAATCAAGATGGAAAGTTCAAGGTTTGCAAGATTTTTTTTTCCTCTTTCAATACTGTCCGCTTTCCTCCTCCAAATCTTCTTTTTTTATGGTAAGGAAGCAAAAGTCTGAACTGCAGAGGACCACAACAGAAACCTCTCACTAAATTCTGCAGGATTTAGGAGCTCAATATGTATAAATACTGCATTTTAAACAGGCCATGTTAACCCATATTCCATGCCAAGAGCTTAATTTTGCCATTACATAAATCAAACAAAGATACCTTTTGGAGGCCAGACAGAATACAGGAGTATTTCACATTAATTCCATATACAGAGGCAAGGACAGATATAATTGTACAGATTCCATCCTGCCCTGCCCTGCCCTACTTCATTCTGTTTTGGGAAGGGTTGAAGTGGAGATTTTGCTTGCTAGATATAAACAAAACTGAAGGAAATGTAGCTGTTGAGAATAGGTGGGAATTATTGATAGAAACAAGGTTTACTAAGGAAACAGAAGATAGTTTTGTCTGTTTGGTAAGGAATATTGGATTTCCAACTCATTTGGGCTTTATAACTCTGCATCTTGGTAACTCTCATTCTGCAGTATGCTAATTTGCCAGTAACTGCCAGAAAATTTTGGACAATGACATAGCAGCAGACCGATTGGAAGAGGTCAATCTAAATACCAGTACTAAAAAGAGACTTAACATAGTACGTGAATTATCATACAATAACTATAATTTCATGTGCTAGCAAAATAATGTTGAGGATCATCCAACACAGATTAGAGCCCTACATGGAAAAAGAGAAATCAGGTATTTGAGATGGATTTAGAAAAGGCCAAGGAAGATGAGACTTTATTGCTGATTCATGCTGTATAATTGAGAAAACCAAAGAATACCAAAGAGAGATTTGCTTTAAAAAAAGGGAATCTTATACTGTTCATGAGCAATCTACAGAGAAGTCAGGAAGCCACAGTATGGACAACACCTGGTAAAACAGACTGGCTTCAAGGTGACAAAGGAGTAGGACAGGGTGTATTTTCTCCATTTTATTCAACCTGTATGCTGAATATATATTAAGGGAAGATGGATTGAAAGAAGACAAGTACCGTAACTTCAATAACTTGTGCTATGCTAATGATACCACTGTAAAAGCCAGAAGTCCAAAGGATCCACAAAGTGTAGCAAAAAGGCAAAGAGCAAAATGAAAAATATGATTAACAATATGATTAACAATATATATAAAGAAAATTACCTGGTACTACACAACCAGTTTTTGAACTGGTACTGAGGATACTGAAGAGATAGATAACTTCTACCTTTTAGGATCAATGATCAACAGAAATGGGATCAGCTATCAGAAAATATACTACAGAGTAGCTGAGCAACTATGAAGGCTTTGAAAAAGATACTCAAAGGCTCTAATGAGTCTATACCAGGGGTGTCAAACTCAAGGTCTGTGGGCCACATCCGGCCCACGGGGTGGTTAGATCTGGCCCATGGGTCCACCCTGGAAATAGCGAAGGACTGGCCCGTGGTGCCTCTGCCAACGAAAATGGAGCTTGGGAGGACTGCACACAGCCCTCCTGGGCTCCGTTTTCACTGGCAGAGGGTTGCAGGAGGCTGTTGCAACTGCAAATGGAGCTCGGGAGTCCATTTTCGCTGGCAAGCACTCAGGCCACAACAGGTACCCCCAACATGAGTGATGTTGAGCTGGCCATGCCCAACCTGGCCAGGCCCCTCTGGCTCCCCAAGGTCAAACACAACCCTGATGTAGCCCTCAATGAAATCGAGTTTGACAGCCCTGGTCTATACCTACAAAGATTGGACTAAGGCAGGCAATGATATTCCCTGTGGCACTTTATGGAAAGAAAAGAACTGGATTTTGAAGAAGCAGGATAGGAAGAGTATTGATGTTATTGAACTTTGGTGTTGAAAAAGACTCCCAGGGATATTGTGGACAGCTAAGAAAACAAGCAAATGGATCATCAAGCAAATCAACCCAGAGTTTTCACTGAAGGCACAAAGGACCAGGCTCAAATTATTAAAGTCAAGTTAATGCTGGGAAAGGTAAAAGAGGAGGATGATCAGCAGCAAGATGGGTGGACTCAGAGTGGCTATGACTGCAACACTGGAAGACCTCAAAGACCAGGTGAGGGCCAGGTCATCATGGAGAATATCTGTGTGATCATTAAGAGTCAACATGATTTGATGGGACACAATCACACAATAATCCATCATTGTAATTGAACTTTAAAAAGTTCAAAAGCCTGAGTCATTTCACCAAGCTGTAATCAGACACATATTTAAGGTTGAAACAAGACAGTGCTTTTGATTACTCTTTTGATTATTTTTTCCTTAGACATATGAAATGAAAATACATGAGCTGAAGCTCATTTACCTTCAAGGTAGCTCCTAAAGACCTCAGGCCGGTTGAATGCCTTGCCAGCTTCAGCACTCGGAATATCCTCATAAGACGAAACACTTGCACCACCTTACCCAGATTTCCCAGTTCTGAATCTGTCTTCATGGTCACATCTACCCACAGGGTGAAATAGAAAGGCAACACTGAGATAATGTCAATCAGATTGAGGGGATGCTTGAAAAACTTCCTCAAGTTTGGAGCCAAAAGCAAGCGGGCAGTAACTTCAAATGTAAACCAGGAGATGCAGAAATACTCCAAGTTTTGCAACACAGAGTCATCCTTCAAGTTGCCCTCTTCATCAAGCTGCTGGTACTCTGGCATGCTATGAATACACATGGTAGCTATGGAAACCAGCACAACACTGATAGACAGAAAGCTGAAGAGTTTGCTTGGGATGGAGTATCCTGGATTTTCCATGGTGAGCCAAAGGCGCTTGCGCAGATTGCCACAGCGGAGCGTACTGTAGCGCAGCAGGTCATGATTGAAATCTAAGATCTCATCTGGGGATGTATCCACACTGCTAACTTCGCTTTCCTCATCCCAGTTGTGATGATGTCTCTCCAGTTTCCTTTCATGATAGCGATAGCTGCAGCAGGAATCCAGAAAGAATTCATTAATGCCCCAGTATTCTATCTCTTGGCAAAAGGAGAAGACACACAGTTCCTCCATAACATGCAGCTTGCCAGTCTGGTAAAAATGGAGCACGTAAAGGAAGAAGCCAGGATTCCGATCAAAGTAGAATTCCCTGGCACTCACATCGTAATCATCGCACAGCTGCAGGATAGACTCTTCAGAGTCACAGGAAAGCAAGCGCCCCAGCCGAGTGTCAGGAAATTTGGAGAGAGCACTCGAACTGAGTCTCCTTCTCAGGCCCCCAACATTGATGTTGATGACCTCATCCTCAAAATCAGAATCCCAATAGTTTAATCTCCTGTTGACCATGATCAGTAGAGATGGGACTAATTTGGCCTGCAGGCAACACTGAAACAGAGAGAAAAAAGAAGATTCTTTGCTTAAGCTAACTGGGGGGGAAAAATCAATTATCTAAAACATTTAAAGATAGTCTTGTGCCTGAGCATCCCCTAGCTGTTTAGACTATCTGAGATTTGTTATAACAAACAAAGTTAATTAGTTCTACAGCTAGGAGTGTACATGTTCTTTGATCATATAGTTTAGAAAGAACCCCTGATACACTTTTCAATTAAATATTTTTTTTTTAAATCCAGAGCAAAACTGACATTTGAAATCTGTGTTTTTCATGGAACTGCCAACAGTTTTTTTTTTATATGAAAATAGAAGGGGAGGATGATTCTGAATGGAAAACAGAAGGCACTTCTTAATTCCACTAGTTGCTGCAACTTCCTTCACTTTGAGGAGATCTGTCTATAATCACAGGGAATAAAATATATGTCTGTTTTCTCAATGGAATTACAGCAAAAAAAGTGATGGATAGAGAAGAATTATACATATCCATCTGATTTTGCCAGGATGTGACTCGGATGAAAAATGCTAAGTCTCACCTGAAGGTTTTCATATTGAGGACCAGAGAAAGCTACCTTATACAATCAGATTCTAGGTAATCTAGTCTATAATTGTTGCCACAATAGCAGTGGCTCTTTCCAGAATTTCAGGCAGAATTTCTGCCTAATCCATTTGGAAACACCATGGATGAAACCTATACATGCCAAAAGGATAGTATTGGGTCAATAGCCTACTAATAGATTTTGGTTTTATTTCTACAACCGACATCTTATTCCTTTAAAACTTCAACTAATTGTTCAATGTTGTAAGGACAAGATGCTGTCTGAGAAATTTAAAACCAAAACCCTGAGGGGATCATAGAAAGAAGCTTCAGGTGTCTTTAGAACCTGCTCATATACTTCAAATAGCAGGGCCCAAGACACAGTTTCACAAAAATTAACATATAGCTGATAGCTAAGACCCAACAATTTTGCCCAAGACAGAAAGTCAGAGAAACTGACAGCATGTATAGTTTTAAACTAAATAGCTGATGATTGCAGATCTGAATGAAAGTACTGTAGATTTTAGTTCATATCAAGCATGCTGCCTTCACCAGTGGGTGAAACTCTATGAAAGTAATGCAAACAAACAGATCCAAATGGAGTTTTATATCCCACAAACTCTAGCTCTGTATCTAAATCAGAAGATCCTAAAATATCAATTTTGTTAGTAGAATACCTACCTAGAACTTCTACAGCAGGCCAAGGAGATTCACCTTTGAATAAAACGAAACTTGTATTAACCACACTATTTCCTACACACAATTATCCTTTCCAATGGTTCTCGGCCAAGTTGTAGGTTGTAGAAAAGATCTTCTGTGATTCTATTTGTCTTGCATATTTTTAATGACACCTATAAGCAGTTATCTTAAAGGCAATCTGATTAATCAGATCCAGGTAATATAAGAAAAAAAGATGACTAAATATCTAGATGCTTTCACAGAGGGCATTCTTATCTAACTTAATGATTCCCAGATTTCCTAAACTTTGTTAACCATGTTAACCATGTCAGTTGGGAGATGAATAGGAAAATAAACTATATTTTTCCAGAGGGCACCATACTGAAGGATTTCACTTAAAATCCAGTTTATGTTTAGGTACCAGATAGATTCTTTGCCTGATTTTCCAAGAGTATGATGTTTTCAAAGCAGACAAAAATAAATGAATAATCAGGGAATAGAATTAAAGAATAAAACATATTAAGGTTGTAAATGCTGCAAATAAGGGCATAGATTTATTGGGAAAATATATGGCATAAAGACAAACTCAAGCTGAACCAATAAAAGCTAATCCTAAATAAAATTTTAAACTTGACAATATAAACAAATCAATTTTAACCAAATGCTAAAAATGATAATGAGAATGTCTGGAAAAGTCTAAATGCAAAACTACAAAAACCTGTATTTGCTCAAATGCATACAGCAATACCCCTAAGAGACAAATTACCTTCTTCATATTTGTCTATAGTCTTCAACTTCCCCTCATCGAGTAAGAAACTCTATACAGGAACTATACATACATGTGCTTGAATGTAAGAAAAAAACTTATATGCAATTAGAAACTTTGCTTTAACATGCTTTCTCTTTACAATTGGAAACACAAAGAAATATGCAAAGAAAAAAATCTGTAACTGCACATAGTTCTCTAAACCATGGGTCCTCAAACTACGGCCCGCGGAGCGCATTTACCCGGCCTGTGATGTCCAAGCCATTCCCCCCCTCTTTCCCCCCTCTCCTCCAGCAGCCCGTCCGCTCTGCTTGGGGGCGGGCAGAGCGCATGCTTGCACTGGCAAGTGGTGGGATTGCCAGCGCAAGCATGCGCTCTGTCCGCCCTGGCCTGAGGAGGAGGAGGCCAGCCGCATTCCTTCTCCTCCTTCCAGCCTTCCTTCTGAGCCCTTCCCACCCTGCAACCGCAGCCCCCCTCGGGCTCGGCGGCGGGGCCTGCAGAGCCCTGATGCCGGCGGGGTGAGGCTGAGGCTCTGCTGGCCACCGCCAGGGAAGGGAATGCTCCGGTTGCCGCCGCTACCCCCGTTACAAGGGGAGATGGTGGTGGCAGCCCGGCTCCCATGTCGCTCCCTGTCCCCGCCGCCGCGCCGGGCTTGAGAGCCACCTTCTGTGGTAAAGTAAGACGGCAGAAGGCCAAGCGGAGCTACCACCAGGCCGGGGGCGGCGGCGGCGGGGTGGCAGAGGCTGGGGGCGGGGAGGGAGCAGCGGGGCAGGGGCAGCCCTGCAGGCCAGCAGCCCCAGCCGGTCTATGTGACAATGCGGCCTGCCTCCTCCTCTCCTCCTCAGGCCAGGGCGAGCGGGGGCCGGTCAAGCCGCACTGCCACCTCTGCCGGCGGCTCTCGGCTCCCCTGAGCTGGGCAAAGCGGCGTCTAGCAGCTGGGGGCAGTGGCGGCGGGGCGGCAGCTGGGGGCGGGGAGGGAGCGGCGGGGCTCAGCCGACCGCTGCTAGACTCCGCTTCGCCCGGCTCAGGGGAGCCGAGAGCCACCGGCGGAGGTGGCAGTGCGGCTTGACCGGCCCCCGCTTGCCCTGGCCTGAGGAGGAGAGGAGGAGGCCGGCCGCATTGTCACAGAGACCGGCCGGGGCTGCTGGCCTACCGGGCTGCCCCTGCCCCGCTGCTCCCTCCCCGCCCCCAGCCGCCGCCCCGCCACCGCTCGGAAGGCTGGAAGGAGGAGAAGGAAGGAATGGAGAGAAAGAAGGGAGATGAGAATGAATGGAGAGAAAGAAGGAAGGGAGAGGAGGAAGGAAGGGAGAGAAAGGAAGGGAGAGGAGGAGAAGAAAG
>JAEANM010001811.1:0-26353 GCA_017656035.1 Myanophis thanlyinensis
TGAATCTGATATTTTAATATTAAGTTCTTTTTCCCAATTCATCTTCATCTATTATAATTTCTATATTTTCATCTTCAATTACCTTATCAATTGGAAATTGGCCGATTAAAACCAACACAAGTCGTGATAAGGTCCATGCGGTTTTTATGACAAAGATAAAAAAGTGAGTTGCCATTTCCTTCTCCAGTGGTCACATTTTGTCAGAGCTCTCTGCTGTATGTCATGGGTGACCCTGCATGGCATAGCTCATAGTTTCATTGTGCTATGCAAGCCCCTTTGCCACAACAAGGCAGTGAACCATGAAGGGGTAGAGGGTTTCTTTAAGCTAATTCAGAGTTCTTTGGAAGACAAGATTATGGTATCTATATGAATGAAGAACTTTTGTGTTTACTATTATTAAAATAGTAAAGATATTGTTATTATTTATTCTAGAGTTGGAGAGTTTCTTATAAACTCTCCAGTTCAATTCCTGATGGCTGAGGTCATTGGGCTAGAATATTGTCCACAGACAGTTGTTCATCTTTTACTTAAGAACCCCAGTGAGAATCAATAGTAGCCAACCCTAATGATCAAGCATTGGATTTAATGTTAAGATCATGTTCATCGAAAATCTATCCACTAGCTACTATTCTTTGAGACTGCAGAAAACCAGTCCAATCTCTGCAGAGCCTGGGGAATTACTGTATTGTTTCAAAGCTTTTCTGTTTTGCTGCATTCTTAACTGAAAATCTTTGTGGTTTTTTTTTGTTTGTTAGAATTTGGCTGCATTGCTTTGTTCAGCTGCTTCTTAGTTCTTTCCTTTACATGCTGTGCTGCTGCACAATTATATAACTAGCCAACCATGTGTGGAAACGGCATGCATAGGCTTAAGAGCCAATTGAAGTGTTAGTTCCAGTGCAATAGAAACAAACAGGAAGGGCATTTTTATTAGTATAAGAAGGCTGAGACATCTTCACTCATTATAAAGTAATATAGCCAGCATCTTGTAGGTTTGATATCCTGACATTCCAGTATTAACTAGGGGGAAAAAATCTTCAAAATGTCAGGATATCAAATCTACAAGATGCTAGCTATCTTACTTTACAATGAGTGAAAGTATCCTAGCCTTTTCTAATAAAAATGCCCCACATAGGAAAAAAACGCTGATTCTGGTACATATTTAGTCTGAACTAAGAAACTTTAAACTGTTGGTGGGAAATTTGGGGGATAATAATCCCAATATATTGCACTGGGTAAATCTGTTTTATTGGTGGGGGGGGGGGGGTGGAACCCATCCAAACTAGGCTCAAGAAAGATTCACCCAGCACATTAACAATGGTATCAGATATCCTCAACCTAAAAAATGGGATTATTGTCTGGCCATGTCATAATGGAAGAGCATGAAGCATCCAAAATGAGGGTAGAGGAAGTGATGGCATCGCATCTGATTCTGCCCTCCTACATCTGTTACATCCGCAGGCTGAGTATCAGCAGCTATATTAATATGCTAGCTGAATGGTATAAAGGTTTACCTAGACTTGTTCCTAATAATAATGGGGCTTAGTTAGGGAAAAATAATTTCAGTCTTCCATGACACTCCTATATACCGTATGTTTGTTCATGAATTGGTCCCACTATATTCAGTAGAGATTTAAGCCTATTATGTTTAATATATCAAGCCCTTTAAATAAGAGAGAAGAGGGAAAGTAAAACATGGCATGAATTTTGAGTTTAAAAAGTTCCACCAAATCTTCAATCCTGATATGGCAATGGGCCAAACAAACATACATTCCTTGTTTACATCTATTTATTGCTTCCATTTCCCTTAACAGGGTTTTCTAAAATAATTAGCTATGGAAAAAATTGGAAGACTTCATCAATAAATTAAATTTAAGATGAACTAGAGAGGAACTTCAACCCTTACATGGGCAATGTTATTTAGAAGCCATCTGGTTTCTAAACTAGTTTCAAATTATGTTGTTTAATCACTTTTGTAGTTACTCCTGCACCATACTGGAATTCAAAGTTATCATTCAATTTTCAGTTCATCAGCAGTAGAATTTGCTAACTTAATCTGTCTGAATCTGATCTGGGAAATAAATTGTGCTGCAGTGAATCACTGCTTCCAAGACATTCTCCTTCTCTCTACTCTTCTCCTTGCTTTTGGCACAATTAATATCCATCTTAAAGGATGCACACATACACACACACATGCATTGTGTTAGTGTTTGTATGTTGGAGTTGAAAAGCATTAAAGAATGAGTATTTTGATATATATTTATTTTTCAAATATTGGCCTATACAAACATCTAGTGGCACCATATTTTTTTTAAAAGTGATTGACATTACCGTCTTATACAGACCTTGGCAAAAGTACTTTTTAGGGAGTAGCAATACAACTGCTTTTCCCATCAATTGTTTCAATGATGCTTCCATACAGGCCTTCTAAACAGAAATCATATTCCTTTGATTTCTTTATTTCACTGCATTTCAGTAGCTGCCTTGCATAATTTCCCACCATTATCACCATTTGTTCAAGTGTGGCACTTCTGCTATGAATTGAGTCCCATTTCACAAAAAACAAAATATGCTTCAAGAAGAAAGCATGTTTTTTCCACTTAAATCTTATTTCCTTAGAGCATTCTTTTCAATTATGCTCTATTAATTCTTCATCTTTCAGCATAACTTCTAAAGCTGTATTTTAAAAAAAACCAGGTACTTTGAGAATGCACTGAAAACTATTTGAGAAAAGCAGCAAAGTGAACCCAAATCTGTTTCATTTAGGTTAAAAACAAAAATATTGATCAGTAAAAGTTACAAGAGTATGTGTGCTATCTGTGAGTATAAAGGACATAAAATCAACAGCCAATGCAATTTCTTGATTGCAGTTGAAGTCTGCAAGGCCTCATTGCATCACTTGCAGTTGTTGGGTCCCTATATTGCTCCCTGAGGCAAATAAAAAAACATGAAGATTGTAATTGAATTCAATAGGGCTGCAAACTTTATTTCAATAGACTTCGAACTGTCTAAATAGCATTCTCTGAACCACTGCCTGACAGATACTGTCCTCAAGCATCTTCCACATTTCCCAGCTATAGGATCCCTCAGCATGCTTACTGGGGTTGATGGGAGTTGTAATGTCATGCTGGCTAGAATTGTTGGGACTGTAGTCCAACACATCTCAAGATCTTCATCAATTCATTGATCTTTTAATAGGTGTTTACGAAGATGAATATTATGCTGTTCCACAAAAATATATATCATGAATTCCTATGTGTATATCATTCCCAATATAGTTATAAATGTGAAAAGATTCTAAAATTAGCCAGGCATGTTCTTCCCCTGAGAATATTAAAACAAGAGAAGAAAAAGTCTATTGAAATTTGTGGAAGCTCAACACAAGCAAATCAATAATTTTGTAAAAGGGCTGGACAAGCCCTACACTGGTTATCATTTCAGAAATATTTCCTTACCTAAACAGAAATAGAATAGCCATGGGTGGTGGGGGCAGTGGGAGTGGAAGACTTGCAACTTCCTGCCAACTTCTTCACTGAGTTTCCTGGGAAGCTGGCAGGAAGCATAAAAAAATCTTCCTCCCTCCCTTTCTCTCCCTCCTTCCCTCCCTTTCCCTACCTACCTACCAACAGTCTCATTTCCATCATTACGGAATTCTAATTCTAACTCATTTAGGATTTGCCTTTGAATAATTGCATAAGGATTCCACCATTCTCCATTGGAAGAATTTCTTTGTTTTCATGTTCTTCCTGAACTCATTTGCAATATGTTGATTATTGTTATATAAATTGAGTTCATTAGGCAGAAGCTTCAAATTCGACTTTCTCTTCTTACAGCAGAAATCAGTAATTTCTACAAAGAATACAAACACATGACAGTGAGGGCAAACTTTGGCCATGAAACCAAAATCAGCAGAAATATTACATTGTACAAGTTGTGCATTTTGCCTCGCTCTTTCTCTGTTGGGTTCTTATTATTAAAAGCAGGTATTGTTGTATTGAGGAATTCTCACAGTAATTAGTCTTGTATTATATTGAATACCCTGTATTCTCTAGTTGATCTTTCCTTTCCTCCTCCATATTTTATTGTCTCCTCATTCTGTATCTTTTCATCTGATTCTGGAGACATGCAGTGATTTTATCCTTTGTTTCTTCATCTCTCCTCCTCCTTGTCACAACTCTATAACATTTGGTATCATTTCTTGACCATGACACTCCTCTCCACTTTCTAAACACCTAATTATGCTGATAGTATTTTATTGTGTTCTAATTTTTAATTTAATTGGATTTAATTTAATATTTTTAACCACTATGTTGCCATTTTTACCTCAGAACATGTGGTGGAATGTTGCCTGGAGTCATAGAAAGGAGGTGCTCTTTCCCAGAGGGTAAAAGTATATCACAAAGTATATCTAATACTTGTGCAGATAGTTGGTTTAACATGTCAAGAGTCGGCTGAAAGAGAACAACAATAAAGAACTACTCAAGAATAATTCTATATGTTGTTCCTGGTTCTATGGGTCTGACAAAACAGTCTGGAAACCCTTTTGGCTTCTCCTTTGAATTGTAGGAAGTATAGGAAAAGACCATTTAATAATCGTGTGGTCTCCTGAGGGCTGAATTGGGATTGGTTTACCTGATCTCTGGTGGCCAAAGAAGGGTCCAGTCTACACACAGTTTCAGATAGGGAGCAGTTGGAAAATAAAACAGGATGGGCAAGGACTATCACATAGTAATTAATGTACTTGATACTTGAGATATATAGCCACAGCAGCTTGCTGGGTAACTTTCAGCCCAATCTATCTCACAGGGTTGTTATAAATAAATATAGGAGGATGTAACACCATGTATGAGCCTTTAGTTCCTGAACAAAGGTGGAATACAGACACAAGTGGATGTTTTGTGCCAGAGAAGGGGCTTATAAAGTAATAAAGAATATTCAGGCCTTTCTTCATGTACCTTAAAGTTGTCTTTACAACTTTACATGTACCTTGTTATTGGTTGGGGAAAGGAACAAAAGATTGAGAGACTGGTGGCAGGGAAACACTATGTTGCTGTATGTTCAGGGTGACCATCACATGGCTACAGTAGCAGCCTAATCACAAAAACAGCCTGAATCAGCCAGAACTTTCCCAAACTTCATTCCCTTGGGAGTTATGGCTTCCAGATTTTGGATATATTTTATACACTAGCTGATTTATGGAAGTTTGAGTAAAAAAAAATGTTGGCCTATAAGACACCATTTTGCCCAGTTAAGATAATGGAAGTCTTAGTAGTATATACAGATGTTACACAGGAAAAAAAATCAGGTTTATAATACCCATTAGTAACATTTTCTATTGTT
This sequence comes from Myanophis thanlyinensis, assembly GCA_017656035.1. NCBI lineage: Eukaryota > Metazoa > Chordata > Lepidosauria > Squamata > Homalopsidae > Myanophis > Myanophis thanlyinensis. Next base: position 5,338 of record JAEANM010001811.1, read on the forward strand.
TCATTTCCAAATACACAGGCTGGGCAATAATGAAGGTGCAGCTAGTTGATTATCATTTCAAAAGCATGTTGAAATCAAAGGAAAAATCCCCCTGATTTCATATCTTGCAAACATTATGAAAGATTATGTATTACTGAATTAAACAAAAATGCATTCCCAGGTTTTAACTGGGGTTGGAGTAGGGAGAAGAGGTATATTTAAATATTTGTGGGTGAGCAGCAGGAATAATTGAGATAAGTAAAATCAATATTGGCATGGTTTAGACATCCAGATATCTTCTGATTGCTACAAAAAGTATTCAACTCCTTTAAAATAGCTTGTTAAAAAAATCAGATTGAACTTGGTGAGACTAATTAAGAAGTTCACCCTTAGTAAAACTGGATAACTGGAAGACTTGCCAATTATAACAGCTCATATTCATTAGCCACTGGAACATTATTAGCCTATTCAACCATTCCACAGGCTATTAACATGCAAACAAAAAACTCATTAGTAGGCAAATCCAACAGATTTGGGAACAGTTATTTCCCCTCCCCCTTCTCTTTTAAAGAAGAGATTGGACAACCATTTGTCTGAAATGGTACAGGGTTTACTTTACTGCCTGAGCAAGGGGTTGGACTAGAAGACCTCCAAGGTCCCTTCCAACTCTACTGTTATTCTTTCTGTCTCCTTTCTAATATATATACATGAATGGGTGAAACATAAAATGCTGAGCAAGTGCCTAAGGAAGTCCTATTTTTGCAGGCCACTCCAGGACCCAATCTCTGTTTCAGAAAAACTAGAGGGTAATCTTCTCAACCCTGTTTAGATATCACAGTTGTTTTGGGAAATTTTCACTACTTTAGCTCCAGAGACTATTTGCAGCTAAAGCCAACTTGCCCCCAGGTATTACAGCAGCACACTACACCCTTTGCACGACCCAATTAAATACATAGTACAGTAGCGTAACTACGTTCTTTGTTACTAAGCACAAAATTTTATTCACTCAGATAAACAAACTTTAGTCCTTTTTTTAGAATTTGTCAAACATTGTCTTTTTCCTATAAAGTTTTATGAATTTCCCTGTTGTTATACTTGGTAAATTCTTTGCTTTAGCTCTGAATTCAAAATTGTGATCGTAATCTGAGCTGACAAGCAGTTGTTTGTTTTTCCCATGTCAAAAAAAATAATGCTTGAATATAGGAACATAATTGCACATACTGAAATTACAGAAATAGCTATCACCAAGAGCTTGACTGGAAATTTGTTAAGAAATTTGGCCTACATATACTATTTGATATATGTAATTTTGTCTCTATTTTTCCCTCTTTTTTAGATAGGCAAACTAATTCAGTGTAATATAATTAGGCACACGGTGCAATATAAATCATAAACAAATAATTTAAAGAATGATGTGTTTCCATGAAAGTTCTTCATTTTCTTTATTTTCAAATAATAAATTTTTAAAAAGGAAAAGGTCAAACAATTAAAACAAAAATATTCAATGCATTTCAGGAATCTTCCTCAAATCCTGTTGAAATAAAAATCCTACTGAGTTATAAGCAGGAAGCCAATGGATGAATTGAAAATCTATTCTTAGGCAGAATCGATTAAAGAATGCTCTTTTAAAAATCTTCAGTTTTGGAAGGTGTTGCTCCTTCAGAAACAGGGAGAGAATAAGAAAATGATATAATCCCTGCCAGTTCCATGTGCCATTCTTCTCAGACAATTCCTTGCTTCTTCAAGTATCTAGTTAACTTCAAGTATGCTTTTGCCACACTAATTATCTGGATTTTTTTCTCAAAAATAAGAGATTATTGGTGGCAGAAAGAGTAGAATGGGAAATAAATTGACAGGTGGCATAAATGCTAGCAAATACAATGTCAAATTAGACATTAATTCAGAGAAAGACCTAATTCAAAAATAACACAACTTCCCAAACCTTTTAAAACACAGAAATATTTCCAACACATTGAATTCCAGATTTATTCCCCTACAGATTTGTATAAAACATGTGCAAGGAAAAAATACTTTTTTCCATTACTTTGATATCTCTGCAGTTACAATGTTTACAAAGAGATGTTTAATCTGGCCAAGAGGAAAGTATTATGCAGGTCACTACATTTTAGACTGAATAATGGAATACCTGTGGTGTTCCCTATTCACACCATGTTGAAGCTGTTTCTCTCCAGGCCTTCTTCTTGGCATACAGTCCCACCAGGAGAAAAACAAAATTAAAAATCTAGTGGGAGGGATGTGTGGGTGAAAGAACATTGTGACACCATCAACCCCCCCCCCATCTCCTATTTCCACTGAAATCACACTTGTGCTACTCTGTGGAAATTCAGCAGCAAACACTGTTCACCATTCTGTGCCACTACAGACTGAGTTTGGCCTGTACATATCCTGGGCCAGGTGGCTTATATTCCTGCTTAACAGCACTCACTTAGTTTCCGTTCCCTACTGATAAAGCATGAGCTTTACATAAACAACAAAAAAAGAATCTTGATTCATTAAACATACAATGTTTGTGATTATACAGCTATAGAACTATACATAATTGTTTGGCTTCAAGCAGAGCTTGGCTGGTAAATCATATGGAGTGGTGACTGAATGTTTCAGTACCAATTAAATAATGAAATACTGTTGACATAGCTACTCACTGAAGCCACTTGGGTACAATTCAGATTAACAAAGGAAGGAAGGAAGGAAGGAAAGGTTAAACTGAAATGTGCAAATGGCTTTATTTTTGGATAAGGAAACCAATATCTTGGTTAATAGCCATTTTCAAAAGATGTGCAGTTATTTGAATAGTTCTTTCCTCCATATCATATTTAAACTCAGTGTGTGATTTTTATCACCCATATATTTTATATTGACAAAGCAAATGTGGAAAAGTGTGGGTTGGCACCTCCTTCTTCTCAATCACTGAAGGTGACATTTATTTATGACAGAGCATGAAGGAAAATAAAGGAACATCATTCTTTAAGCAATGGCAAGAATAACTATACAGTTCTTTTATACAAGTTTTAAGAATACAGAACTATACAATGCAAGTAGGAGGCAAAGTGCTCATTTTTATCTTTGTTTAATAATTCACTCCTAATGTTAATGACTTCATTTTAATTTAGTCATACTTGAATGCTAGAGGTATTGACCAAATTGATTGATGGATGTGTTTGTCAATTTAATGACTAGGAACAGAGCCAAGGGAAAAAATACAAATTCTAGAACCACTACATCATTTTTTATTATCCTGTATTATTTAAGGCATTTGTTAATACACTGCTTTTAATTCAGATATAGAACCACACAATTAGAGGCAGACTCTCTCCTTCAAGCAACAGGAGCACCCAGTGAGTCAGGAGACCTTGCTGAATAAACACAGTGATGCAAGGAAGCATAGATATCTCTAAACATTGGGTGAAGCAACTTCTCTGAGGGATACTTCATTTATGGAAGGCGATTCCACTCGAATGAAGGGATATAATTCCACTGGAAAGGTATTTCTAGTGTACTTCATGCTATTTTTTCCAAAAAATCACATTTTAATCACATTCATAATATGAATACATTTGGGTTTCACTGGTGACAAAAATTAGGCAAAATAAATTCTAAATTTTTCAATTATAAAATACAAAACAATAATAGATTACTCACTGGAAGGTGGAACAAAATTAAGTGCCTTTTTGCCAGTAATTAACTTATGAGATCTGCTATTACAAGACTGATTTATCTGTTTGTTTATTTATGCAATCTATTGTTTCAGAGATAATCTAAGAAGTGTACAGATACTAATAAATCAAACACAATAATGTATTTGTATTATTGTATTTGGTTTATGAACAGAACAGAATAGAATAAAAGAGTTGGAAGGGACCTTGGAGGTCTTCTAGTCCAACCCCCTGCTTAGGCAGGAAACCATAGAGCATTTCAGACAAATTGTTATCTATATACTTCCAGTATCCCTCCTAACATAATACAATATTAAACTAGTAATCCTCAATCAATCCCCAAAGATCTTAAAAAAAAAGGTTTTACTAACAGGAAGCTGTGGAAGTAAGCAATGATTGTCTGGGGGTGGGGAAGCAAGCTGTTCCATTGGAGGACAGTATCTCTCAAAGATGTGAAAATGGCCATCAAATTGATTGATTCATTGATTGAATGAGTGGTTGATTGTGTATCATCAAGTTCAGAGTTGATGTACCATCATGTAGGCAGTGATCCTTAGCAACCACATAGATAGATATTTTTCCCCAAGGATGATCTGTCCACAACCAGGCCCTTTAGGACTTGAATAGTGCACCCATTGCTGTTGTAATTCAGTCTACTCCATTTTGCTAGTGGTCATCAAATTAGATCGCTATAAAAAGAGATTTGAGAATTGACAGAGAAACATGAATACAATCTGGAAAAACACAAAGTTCATTTCCATAGAAACCAAGAGAAACCAGTTCACTGTAAAAGATAGTTCAGAACGGTTTATTTCATTAAGAGTTTAATCATGGCCAGTTCAGACTAGCAGTGATCAGGACTATGGCTAGTTTCACAATGTTCCTTTAGCAAATTGGGGAAAGGATGTTATTAGTGACAGCATGCCCTCTACCTGAGCCTTAAAAACACTGGCTGAAACAATTTTTCCATCCCTGCTGTGATCCTGTAGATCAAAACAGTGGCTCACATGCTCCTGAACAAATGAGTGAGTGTGATATAAGACATGTTGCAGGGAATCCATATGTCAGATTTCATGGCTAATGAGGAAGCTATGCCCTCAGGCAGGGAATTGTACAAGAGATCCCTGGAATTAGATGCTTCTTTCTTATCTGAATTAGGATTGAGGTGAGTCTATATCCTATGGATAGAGGATTTGACACTTGGTAAAAGCAGGAATCTGGACCAGATAGATTTCTAATCTGTTCCAGCATCGTTCTTCTTCTATCTTACATTGTTAAGAAATTACAGTGAACTCTGCATAGAATGGTGACTAGAAAAGGGATATTTGAATAAGAGAATACCATACTTATTAAGGAAAATTAAATGACACACTATTTTAAAAGGGTAATAATGTTGTTGAAGGATTAAAGAATATTATTTCACTTTTTTCAGAAATTGTGCTTTAGCATGATATGGCCATGACAATGTAATCCTTGTAAGTATAGAGTCTATTTTATCATGTTGAAGCTATTTTGCAAATATTGTCCCTATATGCATAAAACACAAATTTAGAGGTAATTGCTACATTGAGAATTAATGAAACCCAGCAATAGAAGAGTCATTCGGTACTCAAAAATAACTAAAAGCACTGTAGTATTAAAGTATGGGATCAATCCTGAAGAAGGAACATTGTTTATAGTATCCAGCAGCAAAATTACAAGCAATTATAATCTAACTCCCTTCTATATCCACAATGAATTTATAGATTCTGACAGGCAGGTGTCAACATTAAAGAACTATCAGTTCAGTACTAATTGATAGACTTACTAACACTCTCAGCAGGAAAGATAAATGAGCGCATGAATGTAAGAGGTCAGTACACTGGCAGCAGTGATAATTTTAGATACCCTAAAGATCTTGAATGGTGCATAAGCTGTAACTCTTCCATTTAAAAAATTATATGCTATTCCCTGTCAGAAATAATGTACCTAGGGTTGACTTTATAAAACTAAAACTGAATGGCACAGAAATCAAGCCAGCACAGGAATAGCTAATTCTTAGATAGAATAACATATTATTATGCTTACTTTTTAGTCTGGGCAGTATATTCTGTGGTGATGTTTTTAACTAGTTTAATTATATATTTTAATGGTACTAGAGACTTTTGAAGCAGGTGGCTATAATAAATCTAATCAATAATAAAAAGCTTTGTACTGGACTAGTGTCAATTCTTAAGCATCCTGCCATCTTAGGAAGCAGAGTTATAGCAGAGCAGATCCGACATCCATCCAAATCAATGCTGTCTGTTCACTGGACTCAGTCCCCAATGGCAATAGGACCAGTCAAGACCTAAGCTCAGAGAACTGATTTTTTTCTGAAAACAGTCGTAGACCATCAGCTGGAGGAAAAACTTTAGCAGGCAGTCCACCTTTGTATCCTCAAATCCATTGATCCTTCTTGACTCATCCTTAGCCCTACCACTTCATTAGTAGGAGGAAGATAAATGAATAGCAGATACATCTGAGAAATTGGCAGTATTTCCAGTAAGACTGGTATTAATTTTGAGGCCAGCTGCCAAACTAAGGGAGCATTTGGATAATGTTGCATTTCTCTATAAGTATGCCTTTATTCTCCATCAAATCAAATTCATATTTCTGTCTTAAAATATCCAAATAATAAAGTAGCATGTATTGACATCAATGAGAATGCCACAAACTGATAATAAAGCCTGTATAAGCCTAATAAAGCCCATATACATACACACAGAGAGAGACAGAGAGAGAGACATGCTATGATAGCATCAATATCATTAATCCACAGTAAGAAATATTTATAAGTAAATAAAAAAGCAAAAGAAGAAAGCAATTAGGAAATCTGGAATAACAAAAAAGGATATTTGTACAGACCACTTACTCATGAATATCAATCTTCAGTTTTTATCTCCATTCTGTTGGAGATTTGCCTAGTTTCTCTGAATCCCAATAAGAAGAGAGATGTACCAGTCTTTCTCAAATGATGCCCTCCAGAATTCCTTGTCAGTCCTTCCAACCAGCAGAAATTTAGCAAAGCCTGCTTTACAGTGCTATTTTAAATTAAATGAGTATGTATCAGCTTAGTCAGAGGAATTTGGTTCCACTCAAATAGGATTCATTTTTTACAACTTTATGTAGGCTAATATTGAAAAAGATAGATTTCCTAACATTTGTCTACATACACCACAAAACAACTACATTCTAATTTGTTTAAAAATAACGTATATGTTAAATTCTATTATTCTTTCCTGACAGCACATTAAACAAAACATCCTTTCCAAGCAGTTTGCCAGCAATTGAAGAATCCCAAGACAGTGTTCTATGAGCTTCAGAGAATTGTAAAACCCTAAGAAAAAGACCTTGGAACTCTTCTAATCCAGTCCCCTTCTCAATGCAGAATCTCTGAAGAATAACCACTCAGCCTCCATTTGAAAATCTCTATTGAAAGACAAGTCATACAGCAGTCTGGCCCATTGACTGATGGATTATACAGCTAGAAAGATTATCCTGGTTACCAGCCTGATTTTCCTTCTTTATATTTTTAATCCATTTATTCTGCTCTTGCTCTATAGAGTAATGGGCAATAAGTCCAGTCCTTCAGATATTTGATTGTACTTCCTTCAGCCATTTTGTCTGTAGGCTAAATATAGCCATATACTTTAACCCTACTTCATAAAGCTTAGTTCCAGACTCTTCATCAACTTGAATTTACTTCAGTTTGTCATGATCATTTTTGAACTCTAATGTCCAGAACTGGACAGACAAATTGTAAATTGTGTCTGGTTAGGATAGAGTACAATAGAACAAACATTTTTAGCAGGCAATATTTCTGTTATTGCATCTCAAAATAGCATTTGCCTTTTTAGCATTTGTATTGCACTGCTGATTTCTGTTTAATACATGATTGACAAGAATACTCAGATCCCTTTCACAAGGATTACTGCCCATCCAAGTCTATCCTGTAAATGTACCTTACATTTTTCTACTCAGATAATTTTTCTTATTAAATTCAAATTAAAATTTATTGGTCACATACACAGTCATACATGGTACGATATGCAGTGAAATACTTATGCAACCATCTGCGACCGCGAGTAAGTTAAGGCAAAATGGGAGGGTGGGGTAAGAAATAAGTTAGGGATAGTTGGGAAGGTGGGATTTAGATACAGTCATGGTTCCTGTTATAGCCCTGAGTGTTCTTGTGGTTCCTGGTTTAGTGTCCGTATTGCCTGTGGAAAGAAGCTTTTTCTCATTCTCTCTGTGTTTGCCTTCAGAGAGCAAAGACGTTTTCCTGACCGCATCGTGATAAACAGTCTATTGTTGGGGTGGCTGGGGTCCTTCGCTGTCTTCTTAGCTTTGGTTTGGCAGCGTTTGTTGTAGATGGAGTGCAGCTTGGGAAGTTTGGTGTGGCCTATTCATTTCCAGCCCACTGCCCAAGTCTATCTACATCTTTTAAAATCTTTATTTATCTTTAGTATTAGCTACTCCTCTAGTTTTCATCTGCAAATTGTATCACCATCCTCTCAATTCTAATATACAAGTCATTGGTTAAAACATTGAATACAAGACCTGTTGTATGCTGTTTGAAGCTTTCTTCCAGACTGAAGGAATGAGCAGTTTGTGAGGTCATTCAGCCAACTGTGAGTCCAACTAATAGCAGAATCATCCAGCCCACATTTTAGCATTTTATGAAAAATATTATGAGGCATTCTGTCAAAAGCTTTGCTGGAGTCCAGGTTCACTGGGTTTATGGTAGTTCTATGATCTACTCAGCTAATAATTTTACCAAAGGAAATAAGGTTAGTCTGCTATGATTTGTTTGTGACAGATGCATGCTGGCTCCGGTTAACTTTTCACATCTATTCAAGGAGTTGATAAACATGCAGCTTGATGATCTGTTTGAGAAGTCTTTCAGTTTCCTACAGTCAAGTCAAATTTTAAATCTCTGGTTGAATTCATATGGTTAGGAGTGACATTACAAAGAATTCCCTTCCAATTGCTTTAGCAATAACTGGTGTTGATCCTTTTATACTTCGGGGAATAAATCCCATTTAGGACTGTGTAACACTTTGGATTTGACTCCAAAAAATTTGGACTGTGTGGAAGCATAAATATAGTACTCTATCTGCAACTCTTTAGAGCAGCCGTGTCTTTTCCTGGGGTGACACAGTTTGTTTGCAGGTACTTCAATTAACATACACATATTCTTTAAAAACTGTCTGAAACGGAATCCAAAGAGTTATATAACTTAGCCAAAAAAAGATTGGGCAACAGTTAAGTGACAACTGTCAGCCTGTTAAAATAGACCAGGTTAGGAAATACAAGAAAGCAAGGATTCAGGAATGTTTACTTTATAAGAATCTTGAAACACTTCCAGTTTCTTCCCCCATCCCTTCTTATACCAAACAGAATCAATATTGTTTTGAAAGTTTTTCTCACATGTTTTCACTTTCCAGGACTGCAGTGTCATTTACTTTCTCTTAGTGAGACTTGCACTCTTTCATTAAGATTATCTCTATACTCCTGTACAGTAAATTGCCCACTGATAAGTAGCAGCATAAATTTACCTTAGGCCTTGATAATCTGGTATAAAATGAATTTAGAATACTTATATGGCCATGTTTGCCACATCAAGCCACCTCTGCCAATTCACTGCTGCCAAGTCACCACAGGACAATTCTACATGGCCAACTTGTATAGGGACAACTCACCGTGGGTGGGTGAGCAAGCAGATGAGCAGAGTGCAGAGCAATGGCTGGAGGTTTCCCATTTTCACATCTCTTGCTGCCACTGCCACCAAGCTCCAGGCCAAAGAGGCCAGGGATGGTGGTGGCAATGGGCAGGTTGGATGACAGGAAGTGGCAACACCAGGGTGTCCCATTTTCACACACACACTGCTGCCACTACTGCCATCTCCAGCCACTTCAGCCCAGAACTCAGTGACAGCAATAGGTGTAAAAATGGGATGACCTAGCCTCCACCACATCCCCAGGACCCTGAATTGAAGTCATAAGCTTATAGGTAGCCTGTGCAGCTCACAGAGTAGAGGTATTACCTGTGACAAGAAATATCACAACTATTCACACTGCTGTATTCTAGACCAATTGAAGATTTAAGTGGTCTTCAAGGGCTGCACCAGACAGAGTATATTATATCATTCTAACAAGGAAGCAAATAAGGTATGAGTGACTGTAAGCATATCTATTTCAATCCAGGAACAGATGCCTTTGATTTGCCTGCACAAGTCGAAGGTGCAAAGACTCCCTTTGTCATAGTTATCATCAGGTCTTTAAGCAAGAGCTTTGTTCAGGAAGGTCCCCAAATTACAGTACAACCAAGCGGTGTACCACACACACACACACAAAGAGAGAGAGAGAGAGGTAGAGAGAGAATGAAAAAGGGACTTTTCTGTGGCTTCTGTAGATGTTTAAAAGGAAACTGGGAAAATTATTATAGCAATACTACTTACATACAAGTCAGTCATAGTTCTATGGACTCAACAAAAGCTACTTGGCCAAAAATAAGTGTCGGATTTTCAGCCAGCCTAGACCATATAAAATCTGAACTGAAATCAATTGAAATAAGTGTAAGACTGAAGCCATGGTGTCATAAATTCCTTGCGCTAAAGTCAAAGGGAAATAAGATTTTGTTCTTGTAAAGGATTTTTTTTTTATACACTACCTTTAATATTGCCATTCTCAAGGCTAATGCAGCTTTTGCAACACTTCACCTTAAGTATCTGGATCTTTCCAGTGCCTCAAGTCAGAACTATAGAAACAGGCCAAATTCAGCCAGCTCCTTCTTTTCAGAAGAATTTTTGAGCATTTATTGAAGGCCAGCAATGTTTATTTAACAAGATGCACCAACAGGGCTAATAAATGGTTGCAAAAGGAGGAAAAATAAATAAAAAATATTTTATTTTTAAAAAGTATTGGTGAAAATTATTACTGTAATGATACATTCTATTTTAGTGACCATTTCTGGAAAAAGATCAGACTAAAAGTGAGATTTGCAAGAATGAAACATAGTATTTTGCATGGATAGAATTATATATTTTTGGTTCTTTAGAAATATTTAAAGCTTTGCTGGGCTCCAGTTATTGATTTCTAGTTGATATACAGGAGATCATCAAATATTTATAATTTCAAATATTTAACAAGGGGCTTAAGAAAGTAATTATCTTCTCCTTATAAATTGATTGAGTGATTGAATTTATATGGCCCCCGCACTCACTTTCAGTGACTCTGAGAAGCTTACAAAAATAAAAACCCAATATACAAACAATAAAAGAAAACACCACCCCCATCTCCAACAATCAACAAACAAACCATCACTTGATGGACTCCATCCCACTCTGGATTTCCTTGGCCCATTGCAGAAACAACTCTTCAGGTTTTTCATTCTGGTATGTGCAGTCAGATATTTAGCTGAAATAAAATTGATAAGCAAAACTAGATTTTTGAGTGTGACAGGATCATGAGGTTCTTTAAAAAATGCCTGAACTCAACATTTTTTCCCTGAAGAATTAAGTAGTCAGCCATAATTATACTGCTGTTTCTGTGAGGTCCATACAATGAACAGAGTATCTGCTTGACTTTATAAGCACCACCCCAGAAAAAAGATTTTATACTGTATAGTGATTGATGGCTCATGCATCATCTGTGGTCTCCTAGAATACCCAGATATTTCTCCAAATCAAATTGCTGAAGCCAGTATAACTTATCTTGTAGACGTGTATCTGATTTTTCTTATCTAAGTCCAGGATCTTACAATTCTTGCCATTGGCTCAATAATAAGCAATTATTAATAGGGCTCAATATTCAAATTTATCAAGATCCTTTTGAATCTTCAGCCTGGCTTGCAGTTAGGGGCACTCAAATTTGGGGCAGAAAAAAACCCGCCAATCCCTGTCCAGCATGTGTTAGTGCAAAGGCTGAAGTGAATGAATTCCAAATTTAAAATGTATCTTCTTTTCATTCAATAAACTAAAAAGATGAATCGGTTTTGTCTTCAGTGATAATTAAAATAAATCATAAATATTGTCTGTATATGTAAACAATATATTTTCATAGACATGAAAACACTGGTACTTCCAATACAATTCTGCCTTCTCTGATATTCTGCTTGCCAGAATAAAGGGAGAAGACCCAAATATTACAGAAAGAAAGGAGGAAAAAGAATCCTGCTGGCCAATATGGAATATGGACTATTATCCAGGCGTGTGTGTGTGTGTTTGTGTGTCAGGGGCAAAATCCGATTGGTTTACCTACCGGTTTGGTGCGCGCACGTGCGTGCCAATCGTGCTGCAGCACAGCGCTTTAAATGACTTTTAGAGGCTCCAGAGGCAGTGGGGATCATCAAGGCTCTGCAGACACTCAAAACAGCTGATTTAGGTAAGAAAAAAAAAGAGCATGTATAAGTAAGAATAGGGGCTCAGGCGGGTGGGCGGGGCTCAGACGGGTGGATGGGGCTCAGGCGGGTGGGTGGGGCCAATTTCAAATCTCTACTACTGGTTCTGCCAAATCAGCTAGAACCAGCTGAATTTCACCTCTGGTGTGTGTGTGTGTGTGTATGTGTGTTCAATAGGAATATAACCATGTCCTTCTGCATTTCAAATGTTATAGCAGTATTAACGTTTGTTCTGGGCCTCATGGTTCATAATGAGGCAAACCACACAGAAATAGATTCAATCTTGTCAGTTATATAATATTTAATAAAAGGCTAGCGAGTAACAAAGTAAGGGGAGAACAACTCAGTCTTTGGTTTAGTTCTTTTTTAACAAGGAGCTATGAGTTCCAGAAACAGGATAAAGGGACAGGATTGAAGGCTGAGACTGATAAGAAATATGGAAAGGGAATATACATTTATTGTGTGTGAGTTTAGCTCTCTGGGACCAGATACACAGCATTTTGAATTTGCTGATAATATAGTCAAAACTTTTTCCATGTCGGATCAAAAATAGGAGAAAAAAGTATCTAGGGAACAAGTGATTCAAATATTGGTACCTGGGAATTTCATAGATCTGATCATAAAGAGATCATTCTATAAACTCTTTGAAAAGAATAATATCATAACTGACAGAAGTCTGCATAGATTTGGCAAAAACAGTCCTGCCAGATTCAAAATCAGATAATTTCTTTAATAGCCTATGGAAATGCTGCAGACACAATCTATACTAATTTTATATTCCATGATAATCTGATTGAAAGTGGAATTGGACTAAGTCAAGATTGCATGCTGTATTAATTATATTATTACATAGATATCTTGAAAATTGTAGTGAAAAAAAAATTAAAAAAGAGGAAAGTTAAGTATAAACTATACACTATTGTGTATCACAGATTTTTTTTTTTAAAGATAGCTAATTGATTCCTTTAAGTACTTCAGGCTTATTATGAGTTAATAAGAAACCTCATGAAGCCATTATATTAACTGATGTGAGCTTATTTAGTCCTTCAGTGCTGAATGATTCATATCCATTTCCATACTTCCATTTAGGGGTAAAAGTATATGTTTTTATTTATGTACTTGTTTATTTAAAGACTGCAATACTCTCGGCAATTTCCAGTGGTTTATAATATAGCCAATAGAATATACAAAACCACATAAAATATTAAATTGATTAAACAACTGTATTCAATAGTTGTCTTTAATGGAGCTATGTCTATATGGAAATGGGTATGCAAGTACCTCAGGGTTCTGTCTGGTCTCTGCAGCATTTTCATAAATGACTTAAATGAGGCAGTAGAAAGGGTACACACCAGATCCAAAGATGACACACAGGTGAACTGATAAAGTTCAGAAGCCAGGCTGAAGGTTCAAAAGGATCTTGATAGATTTGAATATTGAGCCCTATTAATAATTGCTTATTATTGAGCCAATGGCAAGAATTGTAAGATCCTGGACTTAGATAAGAAAAATCAGATACACGTCTACAAGATAAGTTATACTGGCTTCAGCAATTTGACTTGGAGAAATATCTGGGCATCCTAGGAGACCACAGATGATGCATGAGCCAGCAATGTGCTGCAGCTGCCAAAATAGCTCTGCAATCCCAGACAATATCAAGAGAGGTATAAAAGGCCAAGGAAAATGATAGTTCTATGTTATTGTGTCCACTTCTGGTCATCATAGACAAAAAGAAATGCTAAAGAAATGGGGGAAAATTCAGGGAAAAGTGCAAAGTTGAAATGTGTGATCACTGAAGCCTATGAATAACAATTAAAGGAATTGTTGTTGTGGAACCCTGACACTTGGGGTTCTTAAAAAGAGTCATTTTTAAGAACCCCAAGTGTCAGGGATCCACAACAACAATTCCTTTAATTGTTAGAAAGCTAATGGGGGACATGATATCAGTCTTCCAATGCCAGAAATATTGTCATAGGGAAAGGCTGTGGATTTATGCTCTATAGCCTCTGAGGGTAGGATAAGTACAGATGGGTGAAAGTTGTGCTGGGGAAATTCCAGACATAAAATACAAAGGAATTGCTTGGTGATCATGTCTCAATTTGCTTCATTCGGTAATTATTCCTATATGTCTTTTTCTTTCTGCTACCTGCCTATTCCACCTCGCTTTGTCTTCCTTTCATCATTTTCCAAAGCCCAATCCAATCACACATCCTGCACCTATCCAATTTTAATCATCTTTGTAATTCCTACTCACTTCCCTTCTCCTTGTCTTCTTCCTATCTTTACTCTTCTTCCCTTTTCTTATTTGACCTCTACAATTGTTCAGTTTCCAGCTGTTGCCCATATTCTAATCATCTGTTCCAATCATCTGTTTCAAGAACCACCCACAGTTAATCATCATCCTTTAAAAACCTCTGCCCCTTCCCCCAAAAAATGAGTTCCTACTATTTTTCATCAGGCTGAATTGTGCTATGACAAGTATTAAAATAACAATGTATTGGTGACACTGAACAGTATTGGTGTCTTTAGTTCCAAACTATTACACCTGAAAATAATAAATTGCTTGCTTAAAATAGTTAAATATCTTTCTGACATTTCCTGCATACAGTATAATGTTGTTGTTAGTGCGAAGTCATGTCTGACCCATTGTGACCCCATGGACAATGTTCCTCCAGGTCTTCCTGCCATCTACCATCCTCCAGAGTCCTTTTAAGCTCACACTGACGGCTTCAGTGACTCTATCAAGCCACCTCTCTGCAGTCCTTTTCTTCTTTTGCCCTCAATTGTTCCCAGCATTAGGCTCTTCTCCAGTGAGTCCTTCCTTCTCATTAGGTGGCCAAAGTATTTGAGTTTCATCTTCAGGATCTGGCCTTCTAAAGAACAGTCAGGGTTGATCTCCTCTAGGACTGACTGGTTTGATCACCTTGCAGTCCAAGGTACTTACAGAAGCCTTCCTTATGTTCCAATTTTTACAACCATAAATTGCAATGGGGAAAACCATATGCACTTTTATTGGCAGGGTGATGTCTTTGCTTTTTAATATACTATCTAGCTTTGCCATGGCTTTCCTCCACAGGAGAAAGCGTCTTTTAATTTTTTGGCTGTAGTCCCTATCTGTGGTTGCTTCTTGAGCTGTATGTAGATTTCTCAAGAGAAAAATAAGATGGTCTGGTACTCCCATCTCTTTAAGAACTTGCCACAATGTGTTGTGATCCACACAATCAAAGGCTTTAGCAAAGTCAATGAAGCAGAAGTAAATGTTTTTCTGGAACTCCCTAGCTTTCTCCATGATCCAATGTATGTTGGCAATTTGATCTCTAGTGCCTCTGCCTCGTTGAAATCCTGTTTGTACTTCTGGTAGTTCTCGGTTCACATACTGCTGAAGCATAGCTTGTACGATTTTGAGCATAACTTTGAATGCATGTGACATGCAGGTGGTAGTTTGAACATTCTTTGGCATTGCCCTTCCTTGGAATTGAAATGCAAACTGACCTTTTCCAATCCTGTGGCCACTGTTAAGTTTTCCAACTTTGCTGGCATATTGAGTGTAGTACGTTTACTGCATTCATCTTTTAAAATTTTGAGTAGCTCGGCTGGAATATTGTCACCTCCACTAGCTTTGTTGTTGCTCAGACTTCCTAAGGCCCATTTGACTTCACATTCCAGGATGACTGTCTCAAGGTCAGTGGCCACCCCATCATGGTTATCAGGGATATTAAGCTCATTCTTGTATGGTTCTTCTGTGTAATTTTGCCACCTCTTCTTAATCTCTTCTGCCTGTTAGCTCCCTGCCATTTTGGTCCTTTATTATGCCCATCTTTGCATGAAACATTCCCTTCATATCTCCAATTTTATTGAAGAGATCTCTGGTCCTCCCTATTCTATTGTTTTCTTCTATTTCTTTGCACTGTTCATTTAAGAAGGCATTCTTATCTCTTCTAGCTATTCTCTGCAATTATGCATTCAGTTGGGTGTATCTTTCTCTTTCTCCCTTACCTTTCACTTCCATTTTTTCCTCAGCTATTTGTAAAGCTTCCTCAGAAAGCCATTTTGCTTTCTTGCATTTCTTTTTCTTTGGGATGGTTTTAGTTGGTACCTCTTGTACGATGTTGCGAACCTCCATCCATAGTTCTTCAGGCACTCTGTCTATCACATCTAATTCCTTAAATCTATTTGTCACCTCTACTGTATATTCATCAGGGATATGATTTAGTTCATACCTAAGTGGTCCAGTGCTTTTCCCTACTTTCTTCAATTTAAGCCTAAATTTTGCAATGAGAAGCTCATTTTCTGAACCACAATCAGCTCCTGGTCTTGTTTTTACTGACTGTATAGAACTTCTCCATCTTTGGCTGCAGAGCACATAGTCAGTCTGATTTCTGTGGTGATGTCAATGTGTAGAGTCATCTCTTGGGTTGTTGGAAAAGAGTGTTGTTATGACCATCATATTGTCTTGACAAAATTCTACCAGCCTGTGCCCTGCTTTGTACTCCAAGTCCAAACTTGCCTGTTGTTCTGGTTATCTTTCAGCTACTTTAGCATTCCAATCCCCCATGATGATAAGGACATCATTTTGTTGATGTTAATTCTAGAAGGTATTGTATGGCTTCATAGAACCAGTCAACTTCAGCCTCTTCAGCATCAGTGATTGGGCCATAGACTTGGATAACTGTGATGTTGAATAATTTGCCTTGGATTCGAACTGAGATCCTGCACATAATAGAGCATATTGATTAGTTAGATGCAGTGCTTTACCCTCTGCGATGATCTGTCAAAAATACAAGAAAATGTTATACAATGCAAATTTAAAGTTTGTGTGTTAACTTATTTGTTCTTTGCTAATTGGCCCACTTTTTAATATTATTTAATGTTGCTAAAATAGCACTCACTTCCTTTTAACTTTTCAAACTAAAAGCTGAATTATTCATAAAAGTAGCTGAATTTTGTGAGAATATCAGAGATATAACTGATCCTCAGATTTAAAGTTCAGATAGATTAATTTTGAGAGAGATTTTTATTTTATTATTACATATTTATAATACTACATAATTTTGCACTTTAGTATATTTATGTTTTATGTTCATTTTATATTTATTGTATTTTATACTTCTGTTTTTCTGTGTTATGGTCTAAGACCAAAACAAATAATAGTATTCATAAACAAGAACTTGTCTAAGAAGCAGTTTTAAAAGAAAAATAAAAACCTCATTCTGTAAATGTGATAGAATCGTATAATTGTAGTACCTGAACTAATATACAAATCTGCAAGACTTCTGCTTTAAAGATAATCATAAATCAAAGTTAAAAACAACTTATCAAAGAATGAATTGGTTAACAGAACACTATGAAAACTCTTAGAATGTTTCTCTCTTTTAAACATGTGCTCAATATTTCATTCTTCATATGAGCTAGAGCAAGGGTCCCCATCCATCAGGCCATGGCCCCACTACTGGGCTGCAGCCTGTTTAGAACTGGGACACAAAAAGCATCAGGCTAGTGCACGTGCAGACACAGCTCCCCTCACATGAGGAATGGAGCTGTGTGGGTGCCCGAACAAACCCTTCTCTCACCCACTGAGCTATTCATTTAGGTTCATAAATTTGGGAATCCATGCCTCCAATATTATTTTATAAAACATTTCATAGTGTTACAAGCTGCCTATCATACTTTCTTGCAAACTATGATTATCAAACCTCAATGGCCGAGCAAACACATCATGCAAAATCAAAACCCAACAAACCACATTATAGAGTGATGCAACATGCAAATGAAATTGCATCAAAAACAGCTTAGAGGAAGGACAAAAATTTAAATTCAGAACTTTCTAAATTTACCCTTGGTTTCTCCAGAACTTGGGAAGAATCCAATCTAAAGCCTTGGAGAGGTATGATGGTCAGCAGAGATTGTATTGAGCTACAGTATATAGAGACCAATAATCTAATTTAGTATATTAAGCTTCCCATAAACATTTATTTGGGGTTGTTTTTATTATTTGCTTTCTTCCTCTAGGAGGATCTCAAACAGAAAGTGAAAAAGATGGCCAAATTGACAGAATCAATGAGTGAGTACATACAGGAAGATCAATTCTTGATTTTGCTACAATGGTTATGTTTAGAGGGGAAAAATACTCTCCCAGAGATAAAGTTCACCCAAATAATGCTTTTCTCCCATTCTATGAAAGGAAGCATTTTTTGTTACATAGTTACATAAATGCCATGAATAATTTCAAAACCATAAATAGGGAGTCACATCTCATAACTTAAGATGAATATAAGCCTATCATGGCTGGTCAAGGTTCACAGCCTCCTGTCACATATTGAATTATGAGATAGGAAAGAATTGCCAACTAGCAATTGCTTTTAAAGGTGAATGGTATAATGACTATGACTAAAGAATCCAATAAGAAATTACTGTTACAGGATGGTTTTTACAAAGAGTTAACTGAATTATATCAAATAGTGACAGGGACAGATGAAAAAATAACAAATATATAATTACCTATTAAGCAGTAGGTTGGAAGAGGAACAGGTTAAGGAAACAATGATTGTCTGGGCAAGAAATTTTGGCTACACAATTGAGCTGGATAAATAGCAAAAACTATGGGATAGAAATTATAAAAGACCTATGTCAACAGCATACAAAGAGAATCTATATAAGATGTTTTATAGACAGAACTTGGCACCAGCAATGCTGGCAAGGATTAAACATGTCCAAGTCAGCCAAATATTGGAAATGCCACCAGACTCCTGGGTCCTACTATCACATGTGATGGACATGCCCAATGGTAAGGAAATTTTGGACAAAGATACATGGTTGGAGAAATGATAAAGCAACATATTGAATTAAAGCCAGAAATCTTTTTATTGGGCAATATACCAGAGAAATATAGCAAGGAAAATATATATCTGATCGTACATGTATTAACAGCAGCCACAATTGTATTTGCACAGAATTGGAAGCACGAGGAGATTCCAAAATAGGGGATATTGATTAAAAAGATACTAGAATGTGCGGAAATTGATAGATTGATGATGGAAATCAAAGAGAAAGAATTAAGTGAATTCTATAAGATATGGGAAGTATTTTATCAATGGTTAGACAATAAAAATAAATAGATATAGAAAGAAATTATGATATATTAGTGAGGTAATTTGCTATAATAATGTTAAGAATATGTATGAATGTGATTTTTTGAAAATGGTATGGCATTATATAATATTATTGCTAAGTTATATTCTAATATAGGATAAATATAAATTGTATTGGAAAGCGTGTTTACACACCCAAGAGGCTCACGATTTGATGGATGATATAAAATTAATTTATATAAAGAAAAAAAATTGAAAAGATAGAAATAAGAAATTACTGTTACAGGATACAGCTCAATGTAATTAAAAGCAATTAAAAAAACAAATATAATAGTAGAGAAAATTTGATAATTGAATAATAGTAGTCGCTGGCTAGTATCCATATCAGTAAACTCTGTTTTAAAGATAAGGGCAAATAGGGATTTAGAGATCCCAAAGGTAAAATTTAACCATATTTCTTTTTGAAAGGTAAGAACAGTTTTTAAATCCTTTAAATCAGTGAAGCTGCACACAGCTTAATATAGTTTCACTCTTCTCAGAAATGCTATTTAGATTATGGAATTTGGGACATAATTCAGGTGAAACATTAGCATTTGTGTGACTAGAGGTATGCACTTTTTTTGGCTTTTAGCATAGTATGGGGTAAGCTACTAACTTCTCAGATCTAGACCAAATGGTGTACTTTTAGAAATAATGTCATTCTTTACCAAAAAAATCATAACTCATCATCATCATTTGTCCATTGAAGTTTTTTCACAGAAGTTAAAAAGAGAGGTGAAAGTGTTCCCATCTGAGCAGTTTTTCCCAATACTCAGACAGAAAGTAAACCATTACTTTTACTCTTAATTGATTTACCAAAACACCAAATGTGGTTGATGAAATTCACTCATAAAGACAGGAAATGTTAACTTCATTCTGTGTTCAGGTGTGTTTGGTTATATTACATGACATTATTATGCTGACAACCTTGGCCTTTGCCCCACTGATAACAAGGTAAGTGATTGGGGGAGGGGAGTTCTTAAAAAAAACAAAACTGACCAGGTATCCAAAGAGTAGGAAATTCATCATTTCATCAATGTACTTCTGGTTGCCAGCTTTTAAAAATGTACCATCTAAGAACTTAGCTTTGGGTTTTGCATGATCCAAACACAAAAATTATGAATTCATTTTTGCATTTCACTGGTACCTTCAGGTTTTCAGCTTCACCTTTTGTTGTTTCCAGCATGGAGTTGGTTGGGGGCCTGTGGCGGCTGCTTCTACTTTTAACACATTTTTTATTCTGCTTCTGCTTTTAATTTCTATTTTTTATTCTGTTTTAATTGCACTTTTAGTTGAATTTCTTTTGTATGGTTTTATAGCTGTATTTGTAAACTGCCAAGAGTCCCTTAGATAGTGAGATGGACTATGTCTATATTTACTAAATAATTAAAAAGTTCTGGTGTTAACTTTTAAAGCCCTTCTTGGCATGGGAGTGGGTTGAAGGAGCAAATTTCTCCAATTTCTTCCGCCCAGATCCAGCAGGGAAGGCTTGTTACAAGTTCTGTTGCCTAGAGAGTTACATTTTTCTGCTGTGGCACCCATGCAAATGACGCTTCTCCCCCGTAAGAGGGATTGGTCTTGTCACTGTTGAGCATCCGGAGGTCAGGGGATCCCCAGCAGGCCTGGGGATTCCAGGGGATGGATGAACTAGTACAGGGATTGCACTACCCTTCATCTATTATTCATTATTTTAGTTTGGTTTTTATATTTTAATGTATTTATTAACAGTTTTTAGTTCTGTTGTATACCATTGCTTGTGAGATGGACAGCTATACTGACAGATAGATGACAAATGATGATGATGATAGATAGATA
>JAEANM010001812.1:0-26351 GCA_017656035.1 Myanophis thanlyinensis
CCCAATAAAACTTTATTTAAAAAAAAGAAATGAAATGTATTGTATCCTACCAATCTACTCATCTTGATTAAAATGTTTGGGGGATGAATCAGAGATTAACATTCTAAAGGTCTGCAGGATTGCAGCCAACTGTATATAGCAGGAGGCTAATCATTTTAAAAATCAGGGTCTGCCATTAAAAAGGCATATCTCCTAGGTCTCATAAGATGACATTCTTTCAGAGAAGGGATCCAGAGTCTGTGCTGCATGCTGTAGCATGTGGAATAGGCAGATATTCCATATCTGGAATTCCATATTAGATATTCCATATCTAATATTCCATCACCATTGGGAGAATGTGATCCCACAAAAAACTGGGCCATACATATTTATATAGGTGATATCTAGTACCTTGAATTGCACCCAGAAGCCTATTGAGAGCCAGTGCAGTTTGTGGAGAAAAGATGCTACATAAATATAAGAAATGCTCATTACTACTGCATCACTGCATTCTGCACCAATTGAAACTTCTGGATGGTCTTCAAGAGGAGCCTCATGTACAGCATATTGCAATAATCTAATCACAGGATAATTAAGGCATGAATGACCATTAGCAGGTACCCTTGAGCCAATAATGAGTTCAACAAAGACAAAGTTATACAAAGACTATCCTGGTCACGGCTGCCACCTGTACATCACATCTGAACAAAGTGCCACTTGCCTCAGAGACAAAGATGAAATCTTTCCAGTTCCAGAATCTGTGAGGCCTCAAACTCATCCATATCCTCGTGGTCTCCAGGTATTGAAATATATTGACAGTTTCACTGGGGGCAAATATATGCAATTCAA
This sequence comes from Myanophis thanlyinensis, assembly GCA_017656035.1. NCBI lineage: Eukaryota > Metazoa > Chordata > Lepidosauria > Squamata > Homalopsidae > Myanophis > Myanophis thanlyinensis. Next base: position 829 of record JAEANM010001812.1, read on the forward strand.
TATCCTCCGAATACTTTCCACACAAAATGTTTGCAAGCTGATTGGATGCTGGAAGTGAAAATGTCCTGCTTTGAAAGAAACCGTGGCAGAAAAAAGGATAATTGTCTTCGCAAGGTGAGTCCAAAGTGGCAGGATGGGAGGGGGGGAAGCAATTGTGGAGACACAGCAGGGATTTGGGGAGGATGAACAACTGCTATTGTGCTGCAACATTTGTAATTTCAGGACTGTGTCATAAATATTTTGGGGAGTTATCATGTAACTTCGAACCATCACTTAAGTTAACTGTCATAACTTGAGGATTACCTGTTTAAATAAGAGTAAAAAAACAGAAAAAAGAAAATCCAGTAACATTTTATAACATGATATATAAATAACCAAATGAGAAAAGGACAAAATGTCCTTAATCATAGTGAGTTAAAACAGTCATTGAACAATCAATTTATATATTAGGAATTGAGTTTCATTAAGGTTAGTTACAATTCATATAAATCCAACTGAATATTTAATTTCTAATAAATATTTCTTATGCTGGAGCTCCCTCTAGTGAACACAAGAAAAATAAAGGAAATTTAAAAATTAAATGAAGGATTTCAGTTCAAATTATTCCAAACAAGTTGAATAGCATATAATATGGTAGTTTCAGCAAAATAATAATGTCTAGAAGATCTGAATTAATTAAATCTTAGCTGTACAATTGCATTCAAAATCTATTTCATGTCAAAGCAGTGTTCCACAGTGTCCACATTGTGTCTGTCAATGTGTCTTTTTCAGTAGCTGTCCTTGTAAATAAAGTGTGCAATTCTATAATTGAACTGAAAACTACTGCATTTCTAAGTAATTCTGCAGAATTACTGCAGAGCCCACAAAATTACTTATGGTATGCCTATTCCTTTTTTAGATAAGCAACAGTGTGCAAAGCATAGAAAAAGGAATGAAATAGTAAACCATTCAGCCTGAAGGCTTTGGCAACCCTTTCCAAAAAAAGCCTTTGCCGGTATGGACAGAGCTTCGGAGGGATGCGCACATCCTTCTGGGCCTCCTTTCTCATCAGCAAAGGCCTCAAGCATTTTGCCACCCAAAAACAGAGCCCCAAAGTGGGGGAGGGGGCGCATCCCTCCAAAGTTCTATCCATAATAGCAAAGGCTTTTTGCAAAGGGTTGCCGAAGGCTGCAGGGAGATTGCATCCCCGTAGGCTTCGGCAGTCCTTTGCAAATTCCTTTGCTGGCAACAGCAAAGCTTGGGAGGGGCCAGCGCATCCCTCACAAGCTCTGTTCCTGCTGGAAAAAACTTTTTATGATGGCTTGACAAAGTGCTTGAAAGCCAATGGGACTCTTAAGGAGTGATTATGGGGAGCATGGGGTATTTCAATGGTTTGTTCCATCACTAGCCCCTCCACCCCCATGGCCTTCCCTATCCTGAGATATCTTGTGCAGTTAACAACCTGCGCATTCGATTAGCAAATGCGTGGGCAAAAGCAGGGAGTTATCGCGGTCAAGTTATGCGATTCCTTCCTCCAAATCCTCACATTACAAATGTAATTGGCAGGTTCCATTACATTTGTAACTCCATGACTGTAATGTCCATTTCAGCATTTTCTCATTTTGATCACCCAATCTGATATAATCAAGATTCCCTTTTTCCAATGCAGCTGTCAGCATATATCTTAGTAAACTGTGATATTTTTCCTTTAGTTTTCTAGAATTATATCTAAGAAATAGGAATAGAATAGAATAGAATAGAATAGAATAGAATAGAATAGAATAGAATAGAATAGACCATTTCAAACAAATGGTTGTCTAATCTTAAAATCTTTAGTGATTGAACAACTTCTAAAGAGAAGCCATTCCTCTGATTGTTTTCACAATCAGAAAATTCTCTCTTTATAAATTTTACCTAATAAAAGTAGTTGCTTCTTTCAGATCACTTTTATTATTCCAACAACTTTTCTTTGCTTACTTTTCTTTTTACTCTAAGAAGTCCACTCTTGAGAATAAAAAGATTATGGCCTATCCCACATCTATAACTTTTCATCATGCTCTCTTAAACCTCTTATATTCCAGTCCAAGGTTCATCATTTTTCCCAATTCTTATTCCTCTCTTCATCTAGATTCTAGAAGAGTTTGCGAATAGAAGAGAAAAATGGAGTAGAGCAGAAGAATTTTTAAAAGATATTTGCATATATTTCAGTGGACACAATTATTTCCATTGCGAAAGATTCCAGTGCAGAAATGTTGTGAATCCTGGAACTGTAATAGTATTGTACTAACAATCGCAAAGTAATTATTTTGCTAACAAGTACTCCTCTTCAACAATATAATTCTCCAAATGGCAACAGAAAACAACAGGCTAACTCCTAGAACCAGACCATAAGGGGAAAAAAACCATGTAGAAGGAAACATCACTTCAGTACACCTGCAAGTAGTACAAGAATCTCAACAAAACTTTAGTACCAGATCTTTTGTAAATCAGACACACTAAAAAGTAGAAAGAGATTTAAAACAAAGATTCTCTTTTTCTGTATTTATATTCACTGAAATTTATCTTTAGAATTTGGCTTTATCCCAACCCAAAAATATGTCTAAAATATGGCAGGCGCCTAATCTGGAAAAGTTAATTCCGACAACTGCTAGATAAAGACTAAAAGAACCGGATTCATGTGATCCAGAAGAAAAACAGTAAATCCTTTTTTACCCATAGGCTGGAAGAGATGTTGGCCTCCAAAACCTCCTCTGCAGCATATCCCTGTCTCTTCTTGGTCCTAGGAGAAATGTCCCAAATGGAATGGAAGGAGGGATCTGATAAGCTCACCCTTCAAAAACAAATTCTAAGCCTGTGCAGGCCTTTGAACCCTTCCTCTATGGGAAGATGCTATAACATCTTCACCCACTGAGGTGCTTCTACCTTGGCGGCTCGGGACTCATTTCCTACTTCATGTCCCCCAGGCAGCTGGTCTTATTTGAAGGCAGTGTTACTTTTGATGAATTTTAAATGTATAATCTGAACTTTAACTGAATACAAATTGAATAATTTGAAAAGTTAGAAAGAACATGAGGTTCTCAGTTTCATATTTGTCAAATCAGGGCTGGCCATACTGACTAAGGGAGGCAACTCAAGGTCAGGAGCATCTGGCAATTGGATTGGAAATGTTGCACTAATTGGCAAATCCAACTGTCTTCACTTTATTCATGAGGAACTTTTAGTGGAAGAAGGAACAGAGGGGACCCTTTGTTCTTTATTGACCCTTTTGCAAAATCACTCATAAGCTAAATCCCAGTCTAGCAGAGTTCCCATCTATCTCAGCTAGATGAAATTACTCATATTTTAAAGGAAAGCAGCAGAGAGGGTATGAAGGAGAAAAAGAGAGAACAAGATGCAAAACTATCACCCCTGCCTCCATCCTCTTCCATCCATCTGCTGGCATATCAACAAAACCACAGAGACAAGGCTTTTGCCTTTGCAAAGGCAAGGAGATAGTCATGACTTACCAACTCTTTGAAGATCTCTCTATTATACAGAGTCCATGCCTGTTCCAGATCATCATCACTGGGGAAAGATTAAAGGACTCAAAGTTCAAAACTAGCCATTCACCCTTTTTAAGGAAGGTCCTCCATTTGGAGAATGAGTACACAGCGGAACGTTGTGAGAGTGGTATGGTAAAATACACAAACCAATCTACAGATACATTGAGTAGGAAAATAGTTTTTTACTTTAATGGATATAGAGGTTTAGCAATGTCCATCAGTCAGTCCGAATTCATACATAGTCAAGTCAGTCAGTCTTCAAACAGTTCAGTTCAGTTCAGGGATAATCCGATATTCAAAGTCCATTACCAAATATACAGTTTGATGCAAACAGTGGCAACTCACAGAATACACACTGGTTAACACAAGGTTCTTCTTCAGTGATGAACACCCTGCATTCAATAACCAACAATCCACATCCAGTAACCCACAATCACAAGTGAGTCTGGCTCCTTCTTATTGCTGCTTGAGGTATCAGTAGCCAATCACACTTTTCTTTAAAGCTATAGTACACTTAAAGGTAAAGTAACAATCCTGGTTTATATATTGTCTATTCAACAATTGTTAGTTTTACATTCCTAACAACCCTCTTTCAAGATGGCCATGAGTCTTTCCTTTTATCAGAGACAGAGATAGAGAAGGAAAGGAAGTGGGTTTCTTGGAGAAGGTGCTTCAAACAGGCTTTGGCTTCTCCCCAATTAGCTAAGCCTCTGCACACTCAACAAGCTGAGCCAGAGGGTGGGATGGAAAATTGTTTTCCTTCTCCCAACCCTCCATTACCTTTTGTGCTATATTTTTCAGTTAGGCTTCAGACCATCAGAAGCTTACTTAGCTTATTGCATTTTAAGCATGCATTCCTTTTCAGGTGCCTTCATTGTGTGATCTGACCCACCCCAATCCATTGATTAAGGGAGAAGACAAAGACTTTCTGTCCAGTGGGTACTCATTTCATAAAATCTGTCTCTCTCCACTACACATTTTTCTCGTACCCTTTTTCTTCAGGAATGTAGTGTAAGGTAAGTGGAGCTTAATAATCCCTCAGGTGCTAGCAGTTTCCTTGCCAAATTGGGAATGGAGCATATCTTCCATGCTGTGGATCCTGGAGGGCCCATGGACTTTCATCAAACCCTGAAAATGATAGTTGTTTGTTTTGAGGTATAAAATGAAAGCTCTCTGAATCCCAATACAATGGCTAAAACCAAGAGTGCAAGATTCATATTCAGAAGTCTTAAGATAACAGGATGTTGCTTCCAAAATAAAGAACAACTGCTCTCTAAACAGGCTATGCTCAAGTCAGGCACTGGCAACATATTCAAATAGACTCTTCCATTGTTTGGAAGACACATCCCTCTCTCTTTTCTCCTTAACAGGGTCATGGAAAGAGAGATGCTTAGATATTCAACCCCTTTCTCAATCACCATTTTGTCACTGGATATCCCTTCACCAGCTGGTGGCTGGTTAACATAATTGGGGGAAGAGGAGAAGTCAGGCAGGGAGACTGGGGCAGGAAGTCTTGTTCTTGAGTTTGCCAGCCTGACTGGGTTTCCCAGTATACAATTTTTCCACTTCCCCCAGACTTGAGGCATGAATTCCCATGAACCTCATTGCCAAAACTTGCTTACTTCTGCATAAGAAAGGAGTTATTTCTGAGATACAAGAACTGACCCTATCAGAAGAGCTCTCCTATTCCTCAACGTGCTCCAGTGCCTGAGTCATTCACAGTGGCCATTTTTTGAATCTACACAAAGATGGCAGTTCAGAACCTTGTTTCCTTAAGCAACAGTGGAAACCTTCCCAACAGCCACTTTTTGAACCTACACAAGAATGCTGTTTCTCTTAGTCCAGTTGCGGCTGGACAGCCTGATGACCTACTCTCTTAGTGGCCTTTTGCTGTTGCTGTTGCCTTTTTAAAAAATTGTTTATTTTTGCAATATTAGCGAGCCAAAAGACTCAAAGAACCGAAAGTAATGATCCAACTCAAAATGGTGGACTACATTCTCTTCCCTCCAGCCAAAGAACTGCTGAAGTTCCTCAATGCTTCCATGAACCATTGAATCTGCTTACTACTTTTATAAACTGCTGAAAACAGAATATATACAGTATAGTGTTAAAAACATATACAATACTTCATTTTGTAATTGCAGCAGTTCATCAGGTCAAGGAATGGTGTCCAACATTTTAAATTCTGCAACAGGTCAGCCCTCTGCCATTTTGTAACAGGCAATTTGATTTGTATCTAAGGATTGTCTATAAGTCAGACATTCTTAAGCCAGCAACTGCCTATTCTATAACAGTGGGCCAAAAGAGAGAAAAACAGAAAAATCTGGGAGAGGACGAAGGGAGGGAGGGAGGGAGGAAGGAAGGTGGTCCAGGGTTTGCAAGGAGGATGGTACAAGGCAATTTAAAATTGTTCAGCTAAAGACTAGTTTAGACAAGATGCAGGGAAAGGGATCTTTGGAGATGGCAAGGTTTGCCCTCTAGGTTCTAGTAATAGTGGATCTAAGGCCCAGTTGGAAGGGGACTGAGTGGAGGAAAAGAAGCCTACAGGGAGAAGGAAGCAGTGGGCAAACATAGAAAGATTGAATGGATGGGATGCTAGGTTTGGAGGATGCAAGGCAGAGGGGGAAAGAAGACAGGTAGAGCATTTTGACCAGTGAGGTGAAGAATTTCCCCACTGCGGGCAGAAAGGTGGAAGGTGAGCAGTTGCCAGTTTCCCCAGTGAGGAGGTTACCCAATGGATCAGACTCAAAAGTCCATATTTTGAGGTGGGGAATGTTTTCTTTGGGATGTCCCAGAAGGGAGGAAAATAGGCTCCTCTACTGGGGAAAAAAATTGGCAGTAGGCTTGAAGAGAATAAATCCTATCAGAGCAGAGAAAGGGCCAGCCTGGGAGTCCCTTTAAATCAGCTCTCAAGCTCAGGATCCTTCTCTGGGCTAACACAGGGTCCTCCTATAAATAGACCCCAGGCCTATTCAGTTTGAAACTCAGTTTGATACACTTGTCTATGGATAGAGTCAGACTTGGATAAGATTGATCTGTCTATTATGTCAACAGAGGGCAAGTTTGCCAGCAGACACCAAAAACATCTGATCAATTCAAGGTGGTAAATCCAGTGTGGTACCTTTTTTGCCTCTGAAAAGGATCAAATTCTTTGCCGCACCTCACACTCAATATGTGCACAATTCTTCAAATAAGTATAGATTCCAAAGCTTGGCATGTAATTCAGAAAGACTGTTATTTAAAGACTTTTATTCTTCCCACAATCATCTTAACATGTGACGTAAGCCCACATGATCTGAATAAACATCCATTCCATCGCTAGCACCTTCCTCAACCTACCTCAGGAGTTGGTGGATCTGGGTCTCTTCAGGAGCAATTTGATTGCAATTGCAGACCTCATGTTCTTTTGGGGAGGGGTCATGAATGAAGCACACCCCCATTTCTCTTCCAGTTGTTGAAGAGGGCAATGCTATTGCTGTTGCTTAGGAGAGTGACATCCCAAAGGGTGCAGCTTCGAGATAGGTGACAAAAGATGCCATCCTCCATGATTCCAAACCTTCTCAAGTCCTTTGTCTTCCCTCTTCTTTCAAAACCATTCCAACTGATACAAATGAAAGGCACTGGAAAGTAAGAGAGGGACAAAGGGCTCTATGCAAACAGAGCTAGAGGAAATGATTCCTGGGTCTTCTGATAAGAACCTTCAAGATCCATCGTGTCCATGGGGAAGAGGACAATTACTATTCTAAGTTGGGTGGATTTGCTCCTCAGCTGCAGACCTTCCAGTAGACTGACATAGACAGCAGCATTTTCCCACACTTAACACTATTTCTACACCAATATTCTTGATGATTTTACAGCTTTTTTACTCTTGGATCAGAGACAGACAACTGAAGAAGCATAATGGAGCAAAATCATGAAATAACATAAGCGACAAAAAATCAATAGCAATAGCACTTATATACCACTTTATACTGCTTTATAGCCCTCTCTGAGCAGTTTACAGAATCAGCATATTGCCCCCAACAATTTGGGTCCTCATTTTACCTACCTTGGAAGGATGGAAGGCTGAGTCAACCTTGAACCTGGTGGGATTTGAACTGCCAAATTGCAGCCATCAGGCAGCAGAAGTAGTCTGCAGTACTGCACTCTAACCACTGCACCACTGAGTTTCTTAAGTAGTTAAAAGTAGCATTTTGTTTTTTATGTAACAACTTTAACATGTTAGCAGCCAATGAGAGTGAATGTTGTTACAGGAAAGGAAAATATATGGGATCTTGGGGATAAAAGTAGAATCCAGCCAAAGAACGACAGTGTTCGGGTGAAAAATGCATAAGTCTGGACAGTAGACAGAGCCGCTAATTCTGAGACTCTTCTGGCCGATGTAATCATCACCAGAAATGCAATTTTAATTGTGAGAAACCTCAAAGGCACCAATCATAGAGGTTCATATGGTGGTTTGGTAAGAGACTGAAGCACCCTCGACACGTCCCATGTAGGGTACCGGTGCACTACCGGTGGTCTCAAATTCAGAGCTCCCATCAGAAACTGGCGTACAAAAGGGTGTTGAGATAAGGACCCTGAGGTACCTCCCAACACAACCGAAGATAACGCTGCCACCTGGTGTTTGAGAGTGTTAGGCGTCAGCCCTTTATCAAGCCCAGATTGCAAAAAGTCGAAGATATGAGCCACCGAAGCTGAGGTAGGGTCCACACCTTCCATGGAGCACCATCCACAGAATGCCTTCCACGTTGCTTGGTAAATTCAATTTGTGGACGTTCTTCTGGCTACTTGAATAGTGACAATTATGTTGGAAGAAAGGTGGTCTCTGCACAGAGCTTCCTGCTCAACCGCCAAACGGTTAGCTGTAACCATTGGGGATCTAGATGATGTATCTTTCTCTGAGTGAGAGAGTCCACGGTCTGAGGAATGCGCCAAGGTGGTGCCACTGACAGATTGAATAGGTCGGCGAACCAGGACCTGCGGGACCAATGAGGGGCTAGGAGCACAATCTCGGCTTGTACCTCTGTCATCTTCCTGACCACTCTCGGTATGAGGAGAAGAGGGGAATGCATACAACAGGCCGTGGGGCCACCTGCAGTGAAGAGCATCTATCCCTTCTGCTCCTTGTGACTGGAATCTGGTGAAGAAGCGGGGCAGTTGGGCATTGTTGGGCATCATGAAGAGGTCTGTGATTGGGAGACCGTAACGCTCCATGATTTGTTGGAACAAGCTCAGGTCTAGTCTCCACTCGGCATGGTCCACCACCACTCTGCTTAGCCAGTCCACCCTCACATTGGCCTTGCTGGCGATATGTTCTGTACGGATGGATAACAAGTGCTGCTCCACCCAATGACCCAGTAACTGTGCTGCCTGCAGGGAAGCAGACTGGATCAAAATTGTCCAAATAGCACTGGACCCTGATGGGTATGGTCCTTAGGAATGCTGTGAGCGCCACCATGATTTTTGTGAAGACTTGTGGTGCTGATGAGAGGCCAAATGGTAGCGCTTGGTACTGATAATGTTAACCCTGATAGTAAAATCTCAGGTATTTGCAATGTGATGGATGGATGGGGACATGTAGATATGCCTCTGTGAGGTCGATCGATGTGAGCAAGTCCCCTTGTCTGATGGGCGCCAGAATGCTGCGTAGGGTATGCATTTTGAAGCAGCGGTACACTAGATGTTTGTTGAGCCACTTCAGATCTAAGATGGCTCTCCATCCTCCCAATGAGTTTGGTATCACAAAGAGGACGGAGTAGAATCCCTGTCCCTGCAGAGCTTCTGGTACCGGTTCTATGGCCTGGGTGGTAATCAGATGGTTTATTGCCTCGACCATAAGAGCCCTTCTTGTGCTGTCCTTCGCCTTTGGACAGCGTAGAAAACTTGTGGGAGGCATGGAAAGGAACTCCAGAGGTAGTCCATTGCAAATGATGTTGCGAACCCAACCGTCTGATGTGGTCTCCTCCCACTGATTGGTGAATGCAGCCAGACGGCCCCCAATCGGAGGGGAGGATGGAACATCATTTACCACATCTGAAGGAATGATTGGGGCCCCTGCGAAAGGGCTTCTTGGCACGATATGACTGTCTACCCCTGAAATTCCAAAAGGACTGATGGTCTTGAGCCTATGGATAGGACCTCTGGTAAGAAGTAGATGGGATGTCCAGTCCTCTGAAGGTCGGGCATCAAAAGAAGTTGCAGGATGATGTTCTGTTCCCCCGTGTGTTGGAAGAAAGTCTCTTCTTCCCATCCTTAGTGGTCACTAAGACTGGATCCAAGGCCTCTCTGAATAATTTATCTCCTTTGAAAGAGGCAGCTAAAAGTCTGACCTTGTGTTTCACCTCAGCCTGCCAGGAGCAAAGCCAGAGTAGTCTGCATGCCGTGACCATTGACCTGATTGATTGAACTGCAAACTTTGTTGCATTTAGCATAGTGTCCACTGTAAACTCCACTACTGTGATGATTTTATTTATATCTTGGAGAGCCCAAACATCAGTTGCTGGAAGCCGGGCCTGTAGTTGCCACATCCAAAGGATAGAGGCTCTAGCAAAGAAAGACACTGCTGAAGAGGCCCAGATGGCCCAAGCCCCTGCCTGATGACTCTTGCACAATGTCTGCTCTTGTTTCTTATCCTTTCTCCATAAAGAGTCTTCCACATTTGTTAATACCACATTGGGGGAGGAGAGAGCAGCTACTGGATCATCAATCCAGCAAGAGATAGCCACTGCCTGTGCACAATATTCTTAAAAAGTGGACGTGCAGGAATTTCCTCTGCCTTAGTTGTCTGCTCTGCAAAGAGCAACTGCTTCTCATCCTGGGGTGCTAAAGTGGAAGGTTTGTCCACATTAGCCGAATTTCCTAATTGTGTGGTTGCCTTGTCTCTGTTTAGCAGAGTTCAGAAGAAAGATGGATGAAATAGACCCATGGAAGTGGAGGGTTCTGGCTGATCTTCCTCATCAATGGTGAGAATGATATCGTCTTCCTCCGAGTATGGATCCAAACTCTGCTCTGACACTGAGGGAGAGGAATCTCCTTGGCCAATCTTGAGACTGAACCAGAGGGTGATTAAGGTCGTTGAGATCACTGTGATGGTCTTGTTCCACCCTCCTCTGGATCCCCATATCTACAGGGTGATGGCCTAAGGCCTCGTTGATGAGGAGTCTGATTTGTGACTGCAGAGGCTTCCATAATAATTTGTTGTCTGATTGTGCCATAGGTGAAATTGTCGCAGGTAAATCTGTGCTTTCAACTAGGACTTCAGGAGAGAGTTCTCGTGGTTGCAAGGTATCCTGGTTAGACTCTGCATTCTGAGGCGGGTTTGGCAATGCTGCTGGTACTTGAACAGTCTCTGACCTAGAATGGTCCCTTGCTGTTTTGGCCATCTGTTTTTCTATAGCTCTCTGCCATTGGGCAGCGTCCCATTCCACCGCCTTTGATGATCAGGCAATGCGAGGTACTTTGGTCTTTATAATGGGATCTGCTTCACATATTGATAAGTGTTTTCTCTTAGACATGACCTTTCTGCCCTGAATTGGGCAGCAGAATCACCACTGAGCCCCACATTAGTGTCCATGCTCTCTATAATGTGTCTGAACAGAACATAGATAGGTAAGAGAGGTATTAGTGACCACGGTAGGAACCACCCCCTGTCCCTTAGAGGGTTGGGCCTAACCATAGTTGCTCTGCTGGGAACCCTCCAAATGGAGGTATGGCCAGATAATTAGCTCTTGTAAGTAGAACTGGGGTCACCCCCAACGGGGTTACAGCCAGGAGAGTGCTGAATCAGATCAATGAATCAGCTACTGCAGAGTCCAGGGTATGACCTGGGATTAGGTAGAGAAAGGAAGCTTGTCAGCAATAACTTTGTACCAGCACTGAAATATCACTCCAATTACTTCCACCTAGTGTTCAGGCCTGCAGATTGTTTGCAGAATGCCTTTCCAAATGGCCCTGGCCTAACGATGCCTCCCAGGTTGTTTAGAATGGTGGGCAGCCTGCTAATTGCCAGGTCCCACAAAATGGCATCTGGCTTCCCAATCTGCCTATTGCACAGGCCAATCAAATTAATTTCTGCAGCAAACAGAAGGGAAAAAAACACCAGTAATAGGATAAATGCCCCTAGTTGGGCCACCGACTCCACAGGGCCTGCGCACCTCTGTGCAGTCCTCTCTACCTTATCTTTGGCGCCTCCGTCACTTTGGCGCCAAAAGGACAATTTCCTCATAGCTGTGGAGGCCACCAACCATTGGCACGGCTGCACCAAGGCTTTTTGGAGCCTTTCAAACCAATTGATAGAAAAACATTCTTCTTAAGTTCTTCAAGCCACTAGGAGCTCTGCTGGCGGTCAGCATAGCCATGCTGAGAAAATTCCAGTGATTTTTGGCTTCCCGGGTCAAGAAATTGGCCCGCTGAGAAAGGGGAAGCTCTTCGCTCTGCAGAGCCAGCAAAAGCAATTAAAGCAATTAAGGCAGCGGCGAGACGATTGCCAAGCCGCTTTGAAGATTACTCACTTCGCCCTGCCGCTGAGGGCCCCCAGGGCATAAAAGAAAGGTACTGCAATTTATTTTCAAGGTACAATTTGCTGAAACTAGAGCCGATTTGGAATGAATGAATGCTGTACAGTCAAGATGACTGCACAGCTCCAGGTGTACAAATTTGATTATTGTAATTTTTAGTATCTATAATGGCTAGTCTACTCTCAGGAGAAGGATTTCCAACCGTTCACTAGCGTGGCTGAGTGAAAAAGGGGGCAGTGCAGAGGCACAAGGTGAGGTCACAGCTTAATTACAGACTCAGCCAATCAGCGTGAGCGGGAGGAAGACCCAATCGTGGATTCAATATCAACCCACTATGGAGAATATGAATTTTTCCCTCTGTCCTTCTCCATCAACTGCTCTGAGTTCTGCTACCTGTGAATCTCAACATACAAATATACAGTCTGGCTATCAAAACAATTGATAGTCTAGTCTTCCACCTAACTTGATTGGCATTGTTGCCTGAGATTCAGCAGTTTAACTTAAAAGCATTTCTGCTCAGCCACCAGCTTCAACCTCAAACTCTCAGAAACATTTTCACATCATCTGGCAAAGTGCTGCCTTCCTGTTGGTATCCTCACTAAGTACAGACCTTCCTGTGACCAGAAAGGTGCACTCTTGCCAACTGGCCAATGGAAGAAATGCCAAAATTGGCATGCAGGCTGTGTCCATCTCCATTCTGACAAACTCAGTATTTCGGTATTCTAAAGAATCTGGTAAGCTGACTATCCTGAGAGGCTTAAATAAACAGAATTTTGTGTTTATTCATTCCTTTCCAAAAAAACCCAACCCCTTCTCTTTTATATAACGTTTTTATATAGTAGCATTATTGGTAAATATTATCTTCTAATTCAAGCACAGAGTTGTTAACAGTTAGCTGATGTTCTCGTTTGGTGGCTCAACTAATGATATTAGAAGTGAATACTTGGCTTGATTGGGGAAACCAATAGTAATTCACATACAAGCTCCACCCACCACATCTTTCATTTTATTGTCTGTATTCTATAAAACTGAGTAACCACAGCAAGGAGACCCTGTCTAAGAACATCCAAGAAGACGACCAAGTCATTTTTCACAATTTTCAAGCAGTAAATAACTCAGTATAACATGGGTGATGCAAGAGGATGGCAGTCCTGAAAATAACTAGCTGTCTACACTTATTTTTATTTGTTCGCCACTGCCTTCTCTTGATTTTCTCATTTTCCCTTGTTCTAAATAAACATGGCTGCCCTGGTTTAAATGCAAGTTCCTTATATCCAAGCGCTATTATTTCAAGGTTAGCTGTTCTGTTTCAGAACTGGATCAAGTTTTCTTAAATTCTGTGCTGCTGATTTTGAACAATTTTCCAGAGTCCTGCTTTTCTGATTAACCTACTACTGGGCTGCAGGGGGGAAAAAATCCATAGAAGGGCAGCTGAACAAACTAATTTATCAAGAAATTCAAGCTGACGGCAGCGTATCCCAATTATCTTTTTTCAGGGGAATTATTGGAAAGGATATTTTTAACATTCTTTTTACAACATGCTTTCCCTAATCCTAACATAAACATAGAGGATATTAAGGGGAGAAAGTGTCTATAAAATTGAAAAAAAGAGGACAAAATGTCCATACTTTATGTGAAGTTTGAGCCTAAGAAAAATTAGAGCTTTCATGGTTAGTCAGTTGGATGCTTTGCTTGTTTAGTTATGTTGAAGTAGGGACTAAACATGTATCCTGTTTGATACTAAGGTGACAATTAGGGACATTAAATTGACTGGCATATTAATTTTTACCAATATTAAACTCTGTACTTACTTCCACCAGAGGCTTATGACTAGAGACAGGATAGTCTGCAATCATGGGAAAAATACTTAGAAAAACTGCAAATAAATTATAATTCATTATATGAGATGTTGTTAAGTACATGGTCATGTTTAATTAAATTTAAGTTTTATCTTGCCTCCAGCAAAAATTCTTTTTTGCCCAATGCACTGGCAATACATATTCTGTGTTAGAATGTCCTGAATTCTCATAAGAAAAGTCACTCTTTGATGTATGGCACAGCAAAAACTCTTGAATGAATTCTGTCAATGAAATCTGTAAAATCATTAAAAAAATTATTTTCAATTTGTTTCCTGTGTGTTGCCAGTTTTGTTGTTGGCCGACATTGTGCTGTCTCAGTATAAAGTCTTTAAGAAGGCTTTGAAGGCTTGCAGATGTACCTGAAATCTTTTCTATTACTGAAAACCCTGTTAATGTATGTTCCTCCTGCAAAATTCCCTCCTGCTTCCATCTGAAAGTCATTGAAATTATTCTCCTCTCATTTATACACCAATGTAGTGTAAAAATATTGGTTCATAATAATATCAGCAAGTGCATGTATGTATCTCATGATTTTTCTATCCCTGAAGCATTTTTATTTTGTTATTATAACTTCCTCATCACTAGATCTTTGGCTGAAAACAAATATTACAACTGGTCTAAGAATACTGATCATTTTTGTTTTAGGAGACCTGAGGAAGCATCACCACTGTGAGGCTTGTCTGGTAGATCTGTTATAATTTTCTGATATTCAAAATAAATTAACTTTTCACTGTAGTCTCCTCCAGTAGGCTTAGAAATGAGATTCCAGAGATTCCAGCAGTATTTCATTATTTCATATTCCACTCCATCCTCCTGCCAGAATACAGACCGGGAGGGGATACCATATGTTGCCTTCCTTTGACTGGAAATTCCACCTCCCAGTCATCACACTTGCATCTTACCTGAATTGAAAAATTATTAAGGTTTATCAAATGGATTAGAAATTAATGAAATGTACTGTCCAGTTGACCACCTATTTTTATACACATCTATATAGTTAGTTAAAATCCTTCTGCTGTCTTGCAAGAACATACTTACATGTGTAATACATACATGGAATAGAGAAATAGTAAAACAATGATTTACCACCCAATTCAACTGCTGTGTTTGCTCTCAACAATGGTGTGTCCCTGTCAAATATCACTGACGTAGTTAACATTTAAAACTTCTGGAAAACAAAATGAAATAACTGATTTTTTCAGAAACAAGTTCCATAAATTAGAATTGCAAATAGGATTATGTTAAAGGAAGATTGTTGCTTAAGGAAAAAATTAAGATGTTCACTTTTCTTGTACTACAGCAATTTCTACACTGAGCAATTAGCTAATATGAGTTTAGTACATCATTGTTAAATGTGTTTACACAGAAAGACAACTTCCTGGATTTACTCCCATTTAAATGGCTAAGACTAGAACTGCCTTAGAGTATTTGCTGTGAATAAGAGATCCATGCACACAACCATGGGTTGTGGGGAGATCAGGACCCCATTCCTGCATTGTACCTATTTATGCCCTCTTGAAGGCTCTAGGCTGAACTTTTTGCCTCTCAAGAGCTTATCCTGGGAGAAGTAGGATGGAAATTGTTTGCCAATAGTTAAATAAATCAAAGCCAATAATGGATCAGGCTGCCCATTTATTTGCTATCTGAAATCTCTTCTTTACCCTGGCATTTTTATTGCTTCTTTTCTATTACTGGCACCTCTTTTAATGTCCCTTTCAATGCATCAGTCTTATAAGAAAGGAATAGCCCAGAACTGCCAGAGATATGAGCAGCTTGTTTGCAGAGGGCATTGATATCAGGATGAGAGCCATCAGAAACCATTATGTGGAGTCCAAATTTTTAAGTATGGGTTTTAAGACTGGTATGTAGCAAGTAGAAGCTATGACAATGTTCCTATTGAAATGCTTTTGACGTGCTTCATGACTACCTGTGATGTATTTAGAAACTGATTTTTTTAATGTATAGTAAACTGAAGAACAATGATTAACAAAAAAATGAGGGAGTTAAGCATGTGTGTAGGATAGCATATCTTGCTTACCTTTGGTTGATGAGTGTGTGTGTGTGTGTGCATGCATGTATCAGAATAGTTTTTACAGCATGTGTGTTTATAGTTTTTCTAACATGTGAGTATACATACACACATACATAAGCTAGAAAAACAATTCTGCCTTTGGGAAAAAAACATGTTAGAAACAGTCTATAATTAGCTTGTCATGGACTGCCTTCATAATTAACATTGGCAGCTGCAGCTTAAATATCAGGCCATTGCAAAAAAATTCATTACACACGGTCAACAATCTATTCTGTGTAAGAATCTATTGATATTTTTAGTTATGTTACTATCAGAAACATATCAGCCTTTAAGAGCTCATCTCTCCAAACCACAAATGTTATGTTTAAAGTAATGTGAATTAGAAACCATATCAATGAATATATTTTATGTATACTATATTTTGTAAGCATTAAAAACACATAATTTGCAGAAAATCCCACAATTTCCTAATCTTTGTAAAATTGTAAACGATAAAATCTGAAATTACTTGACCAGATTCATCACCAAGGTCTATAAACCATTACCCATAAATAAATATACAAGAGACTAGGATCAAAAACTTTACAAATAACAGCAGAAAAGATTTTCTTGTTTGATTTGCATCTTATTATAAAATTTTGCATAATTTAGGTATTTATGCTGAAACCGAGAAACAGCTTTTTTCAGGCAACTGGACAGATGAATCGTTGGGCTTGCTTTATAACAATTGTCTCAGGTTTGACTGGTAAACAGATTTGCCAGGTTTCAGTTTCTAAAAGTTGCTTGACTTGAAAGGAAAGCAGTGTATATTGAATGATTCTATACAGATCCCAGAAATGATGCAAACCATTTTAACTCAGCTTACAACCCACTGCAACCTCATATGCAACTCACCTTTTAAGGTGAGCTTGGCATTCTTCAGAAATGATAGTGCCCAGGACCATATCTTCATTTCATTATTGATTTAGGGTTAGATATATTTTAAATTATTTATCACAAAGCACGAGTCATTTATTAACCAATTATCAATTAATGATTGTTTATTAACCAATTCTAATTTGAAACCATCATTTGGAAATCTACTGAGCCTGCACAAGGCTTTCCAGGGCTAATGGTCATGAATTGGGTCTGGGGTTGTTGTTGTTTTTTGTTTGCATATTGTAGTCCCTCTCTAATGTTGACCTCATTCCCTCTGACCATCCTTGAGCCAACAGCTCTACTGCATGAAAACTGTTCTCTTCACTGCTGATGCTTGTCTCTATTGCCTCTGTTTCTCCTTCTCACCCAGATCTTTAGATCCCTAAAGGCCTTGTGCCTGCTTTCCACACCACTGGGTCCCACAGCCTCCTCTCTGCCTGTCACTGATTGCACACTTACATTTAGAAGAGCTCTGAAGTGCACAGGAGGGAAAGTGGGCAGGTTGCTACATTCTTCTGCATCCCTCAGCTGCAGGGCTCCATCCCAGAAACCGGCATCATTTTCGGAGTAGCCACAATTCATTTCAGTCACTCCAAAAATGGTGCCTACTTCCAGAAAGATCCATACAACCTAGAGATGAAACAGCCTGTTCTGTGGTTGCTCTTCTCCAGAGATTGCATGAGTTAAACAAAGGAGACTATTCTATCCCTAAGCTACATGGCTCTGTCACAGAAACAGGAGCCATTTTCAGAGTGCCTGTAATGTATTGTGTCCCCTCCGAAAATGGCACTTGCCTCCAAGATGGAGCCATGTGGCCCATCAACGCCAAGTGGCCTGCCCTTTTTCCTCATATGATCTCTGGAATTCTTTTAAAGGTAAATGTGCAATTGGTGATGGGGAGTGGGGAACAGGCTGTGGGACTCAGTACTTGAGGGACAGGAAGCAGACCATTTGGGTTTCAGTGGCTGGAGGGTTTTGGAAAGTCTAGACCAGGTGGGCCTGGCTTGTGCTAGGCATCCCAGAGCATTTCTCACCTGAGGCATGCCATGCTCAATTTAATGTCTTGCATGGTCATTAAATAATGACCTGTGTGCTCACTTAATAACCATACTGGCGAGAGCAGTACAGTAGTCACCTCACTTTTAAAAGAGCAGTGGTCACCTCACTTAAAGACCATTATGACATACAATTGTAATTCCATTGTAGTTGTAGGTCGAGGACCACTTGCAATTTATAAGAACAGATTCCAGCTTTTTAACTGTGAAGGCTCTGGAAAAGAAAGAGATGAAGTTTCATACAAAGCCGTTTCCTGAGTAAAAAATGATTTGGCAAAAGGAAGGTTTCTCAGTGGTATACAAGTTACCTTGGAAATAAATACATTTCCCTATTAGATACAATGACTAAAGTTAAGGCCAACACAAAGCACTTTCACTTGTTTGTGAAGTGTTCTTACTTACCTGTTTAAAAGCGAAAACAAAACAAATTGTTCAAATCAAGCTCAATTCCTGGTGACTTTAAAATATCTATGTAATTTTCCCAGGAGCAATACAGAAAAGCTTTTGTCTTTTTCTGAGATTTTTCCAGGCCAATTTACAACCCAAACTTATCTGGTGGTCTCCCTTCCAATTATTAATCTGATTTGGTCTGTCTTTACTTTTCTTCAGCCAAAGTTGGTCATGTACTATCTGATGAAATCACCTAATTCACACTTTAGGCATCTTACCCTTAAATAGTCACTTGTCTGGTTCATAGAATGCTGTCCTAGCTTTTGAAGAGAAACAAACATTTGAACCAGTGGTGGAATTCAATTTTTTTTTACTACCAGTTCTGTAGCTTGGTGGGCATGGCTGGGGGGGGGGTCATGTGACTGGGTGGGCAGTTTCTGTAAGCAAGGCAATAAAGATTAGGCTAGAAACAACACCAGAATGTTTTTTTCCTGCCTTCCTTAGAGGATTAAGCCTGTAAAGTGCAAAAAAATAAAAAGAGATTTCTTCTAATAACCGGTTCTCTGAACTGCTTAGAAAATTTACTACTGATTCTAGTGAACCTGCTAGAACCTGCTGAATTTCACCTCTACTTTGAACCAGTCTTGACAATAACCTTTGAAATTCAGAAACTCAGGTGTATTTTTTCTCAGATTTAATTTCATTCTTGGGATACTGGGATGTTATAATAAAATCATGAAATGTCTAAAGTGGAGTAAGTAGCTCATAACAGAATGCTGGGACTCACTGATTCATCATAGCACATAGCATTATACATATTTAATTTAATTTAATATCAAGATTTCTATACTGCCCCATCTCCCAAGAGACTCGGGGCGGTTTACAGCCAAGTAAAAAACACATATAAATAATTTAAAACCAGTTAAAATTAATTAAATTAAGGCTGATGGTCTCAAAGCCAGTGGTTGTCTGACCTGTTGGATCAATGGTTCAGCAATGCCATTATGGGTCATAGCTTCTTGGATGAGAAGTGAAACACCTCCAAAGAAAAGCCAGAAAGTCTAGTTGCCTCTTGAAAAAGCACCTTTGGGACAACCATGACCTGGATGATTGAGAATCTCCATAAACATATTTCATTCTGATTCATCTGGGGATTTTTTTTAAATGTATGCATATCATCTCCTGCTCCTATGTTCTGCCACTACAGTCCAAATTTTGCAATTTGTTGCAAAAAAAAGTTTGAAATAGCTGTTTAAGTTTGTCCAGCTGGAATTCTACTCTTCTGGCGCTTCAAATGTAAAATATTACTGTTCCACTGAGCAAGGATATGTACAAAACTCACAACAGCTCTTTTTATGCTGCTGTTTTTGGAGTAAATGCTAGAAGCTGCCTTAATGGGGATTTTTCACCTGTGGGTTTTTTTAAAAAAAATCTTTAATGTTCCCATTCCACCAAGCTATCACAGAATCTTTTGTTTTGTTGTTTCCCACAGCTAATCAGTGCCAAGTTGCCCAAAACAAAACAACATAATTTTGGTGACTAAACCTGCAAAGTTCTAGATTGCTGACAGAAATTTAGATAACTTAAAAAGATTTTAAATATTTTTGAAAAAAAATCTTGTTTATATCAGTAGGCTGACCAAAAGTAATTAGTTTAATAGTCTTCCCTAGAAGTTACTGAAAGGAATGTGGGAGGTTGGGAACTGTTCTAAACAAGGGGAGTGAGGGGGAATGAGAGAAAAACAAATGTTTTCATATTTAAGGGCAAAGGAAGAATATTTGACTACAAATGAAATAGTTCACTTGTTTCCACAAAGTTTATACAATAGGCTTTTGCAAAAATGTTTTAAGAATAGTCTGTAGCCACTTTTTCTACAAACAGGTTTGGAGCAATCAGGTGGCCTATCACCGTATCATACCTTTTCTGTTACTATTATTATGCTTGGGGTAGGGGAAGGGAAGAATCAGGAAACAAGAGGCTTGCTCAGAATTCTTATAGCTTATGTCCACAATACTCAAAAACTTGTATATTTCCATATAGAGATAAGGTAAGCCACAAATGGCAAGTACTTCTGAAAATCTTAGAATTCTGGTCTTTTCTTTTTTCAGGTGCAGGTGCAGGTGCATTCACAGGACTAATGAAAGGAAACATGGAAGCAATGTGTGCTGCTGTATCTCCTGCTTTAAGAAACAGCTATGAGTGTTCAACACTGCAATATTTGTATCAGTGCAGACATGCATCATGATCGTACTATTTTTGACTGGGTGACATAATAATTAAGAAAAGGTAATGAAATAGCAATTACTAATTACTAGAAAGTAATTAACAGTAACTCTATTCTGAAAATATACTGTGTGGTACGTATACCATATACTGTAGTTGAACTACCAACTCCCATGTAAAGGAACCCTCTATAAGACATGCTGTGTTACCAGAACTATCAATAGTTCATGAATACAGTGCAACTATGTGCTCTAAGAAGCTTTCTTGTCTTATACTTATGGAGACATGTGTCAGCTGTGCTTGGGGAGTATACATCCATGAAAAGGTATCACCTGATTGGGACTTACGTACACAATAAAACTGCAATAAATGATAGCCAAAGCCAATGCATCTTATAGCAAAAATATAATAGAAACCTCCTTTCAGCAATCTTTGCTTATACCAAACAAAATTCCAATAAAGACTTTGTCTCCAGATTCTGTATAATATCTGTTGTTTGACAGAGCAGTTATGACACTAGTCGCTTCTCAATCAGCTTCACTGGAAATTTCAAGTGGATGGAGCTTCAGCCTCCTTTTCTGAATGCATTGCATGACATGTCTGGCTAGAGACTCGCAGCAGCACTAGTGCAAGTCACTACCACCAAAACGTACTTGGCAGTCTTATTCACTCTCATAATAGATGAGATGCACTCCTATCTTTTGAACACAATGAAGAGAAAGAGACCTTTATCCACA
Organism: Myanophis thanlyinensis; assembly: GCA_017656035.1. Lineage (NCBI taxonomy): Eukaryota > Metazoa > Chordata > Lepidosauria > Squamata > Homalopsidae > Myanophis > Myanophis thanlyinensis. The sequence continues at coordinate 22,080 of JAEANM010001812.1, forward strand.
GTCCCTCCGTATCTTGGTATACATGATTTTTGCATCTACATTTTGTACTACCTTACAACTTTTCAATCTCATGAGAGTTCACTCCTCGGTCTTGAATGCTTTCTGCTCCTCTTTTGCCTATCATTTCCCATCCCCTCTACCTTCTTGATTCTTTGCATCTTCTTGGTGCATCCATGCTTGTCACTTTCCAAAGGTGATTTCTCTCCTTGTCAACAAGAATTTCAAACATATCTTCTTCCACTCTTCTAACTTCACTAGTATGGGTAGCCATTCAGTATGTTCTTTATCTCATGTCAGAAGGTACTTTTCCCCCTCCAACTTCTCTTGACGTGCCACAGAGCAGAAAAAAGAGTAATTGTCTTTATTTCATCTTCTACCCTTTCTACCGCTTGTGAATTATATTATTCTATTTCCATCTTTGGCTTTAACATACATTCAGCTATCCTATCTCTTCCCTGAATTGTCTATATGGATACAACCTATGTTGTTGGCATGCTAAGACTTCTTCCTTGATCCTTATGTGTGAGTGCCATCTTGTGGTCAAATTATTCTCATTTATTTGTGGTTTAGGGTTGCGTTCCTACTAATGGGAATAAACTGGACTGAATTTATACATTTTTCTTTTATGTAAATATATATAGCAAGATCAAGACTTCAGTAACTTTAGTTTCAGTAACTCCTATTCTTAATGTTATTAATTTTAATGGGAGAAATAGGAGAAATGAATTTGATTAGAATATGTTCTGTCACTGACATCCTCAATAAAATAAAATTATACTGACATACCACTTAAATGTTTGAAAGCATTTTCATTCAAGAAAAAAATTGAAATAGACACAACTCAGGAACATATTTTTAAAATGTATTTTGTAAATAAACACTGACCATACTACTCAAGACTAACTCTTCCACCACTGATTTCAAAAAGTTATTGTTTTGGTTCAGCACTTTTTGTCTCCTTCAACATTTCTTGCCAGTTTTTCTCCATTTCTTCCTTACAAGTGAGAAAGGCATCTTCCAAACGTCTCATTGAATTTGCCAAGTCTGGATTAGCGCGCATTACCACCATATCATAAGCCATCCAAGTAGCCTGCACTGGGACAACCCAACAGATAAATGCAGTGATTCAATAGATGAATTTGAATGGGATGAATGAGAAAGTAATAAAAAATAAACAGTAACAGAACTGCCAATTCTAATTCTAAATATTGTTTTCAAATGTAGTATTTAAGGATTCAAGCCAATGCTTGCAAATTTTTGTACTATGCTACAAAAATAGTTTACAGGTAGTTCTAGAGTTACAAATGTAAGGAGCCTGCCCATTCCATTTATAACCAGAGTGGGGAAGGCCGGGTGTGTGTGTGTTACTGATGGAACAGGCCACCTGCCTAAGACCATCCAAGGCCTCCCTGACCCACTGAAATACCTCATGCTGGCCCAAATAGGTTTTCCCCCCAACTGCCACACTGGGTCACTTACCTTGAGAAGTTATAGAAAGCAGTCTCCTCTTCAGCCTCATGCACTCCATTTGGCCCTCCGCAGGCCTCCTCCCACACGTTGCAGGCTGAAATGAAGCTTCTGGGGGCCGAATCTAGCCCCTAGATGCTCCATTTTGGCCTGCAATGGGCCAGGAAAGGCCTCTGGACGGCCAGATCCACCCCTCAGAAATTCCATTTCGGTTAGCAATGTGCAGGATGAATATTGCAGAGCCTCTGCAGTTGTTCATAAGGGCAAATACGGTAACTGCTGTGGTGCTGCAAGATTTGTAGTTTCAGGCCTTGTTCGGAAATGCTAGGGGGCGCTGATCGTATAATTTCGAACATTCACTAAGGGAACACTAGTAACCTGGGGATTACCTGTATTCATCTATTGTTTTCCATTTCACAAATCCTCAGGGTAGTTCTGTGTCACAATTTTTAATTACAAAAGTTCTTGTTTTAACTATGGATGCATTCTTGATTTCTTTTAACATGGACACTATGCTGTAATGTACAAATATGTGATAAATAAATGTGTTAAATAATTAATCACACAGTGTTAAGTTAGTCCATTAAAAACAGTAGTGTGAATGAATGAATCAGGAATTACTCCATAAAAAGGAAGTTAAAATCTCTTTCCTGAAATGCACACCTGATGAAAACAGGACTCTGTCAAGGGTTTTTTTGGTTTGTTTGTTTTTTGCATAATCTGATTTAATTATCATAGTTGCTAAATGTTTAGAATGTTTAATTAGATTAATATTTTATTTGTAAAATGATGTTTTAATGAGAGTAAAAGCAATCAGTCAAATGACTACCCTGTTTAGCAACCATTTGAAATTACAACAGTACTGAAAAAATAACTTTATGACCAGTCTTCATACTTCTAATCATCGCAGTGTCCCTACAATCACATGATTGAGATTTGGGTGCTGTGTAATTGGTGGGCATTGTTACAGCATTCTGCAATCACATGATCACTTCACAGCCAGCTTCTGACAAAAAAAGTCAATGGAAAAGCTGGCAGTAAAATTGAAAGTTGCAGTAATGTGATGTCCTGCTTAACGACTGTGAATAATTCACTTAATGATTGCAGTGGAAGTAAGATCATAAGTCCATCAGGGTCATGTAATAATCTGCTTAGTCTTATTATTGGAATTTTTCTTCCAGAATTTTTTTTAATACATTACATTTTCAATAATACAATATTCTTTCATGAACAGGAAAAGCTAATCTGGAAAGAAGGATTTCAATACAGAGACATAATGAATTGAACAAATGTAATATATTTCCTCCAACATATTATCTGCTTCCTTGACAACTATTTTCCATATGTTTTTAAAGGTCCTTAATACATATGCAACATTTTACATGGAAAGTCAGAAAAAGAATACCTGCTATGTTTAAACAAGATAGTTAAACAAAAATTTGCATTCTTTATTAGTGTGTTTATAATTGGGTCTGCACATTTGTAAAATGATGACATTTCTTATAAGAAATTATTTTAATTTAATACTTTAAAAAATCATTATTCTAAAAAGACTTAGACCAAGAAGAAAGAGAGAAGGGGGAATAGGAGAGGGGGCAAGAATAAAAAGACAGAGAGGGACAAGAACAACTAGAAACATAAGACCTATATATAAATGAAAGGATGGAAGGAGAAGTAAAGATGATATTCTTTAATATAAATGGATTGAACTCTCCCTCGAAAAGAAAAAAAACTTCACAAAGTTACAAAAATTAAAATTAGAAATACATATAAAAATGCAACAAGGTAATTTGCTGGAATATCCTAAAACTGGGAAATTATATTTGGCATTAGCCCATCAAAAGAAAAGAGGGGTGGAACTATATGTGTGAGAGTCATTAAAAGCTAGACAAATTTATGCAGACGAGGAAGGGAAAATATTAATGGTAGAAGTACTAATAATCCAGAAACTAACTTTCTTCATTGCAATATACACGTCTAATAACAGGCAAGAAGAATTCTATGAAAGGCTGCATAAAAAAATAATTGAAATAGAACTACAAACACCAAACCGATAGTAAAACTGGTTGAATTCCATCACTGTCCTACTATCATATGTGGAGGATCTGTCCAGAGGCAAAATGTTACTGGTTAAAGATAAAAAAGTGTCTAGAAGAAATGATCGCACAACAAATAGACCAAAAACCAGAAATGTTTCTATTAGGTATACTTATATCTACCTGGTATAATAAAAGAATTAGGTATTTAATGTTACATGTAATAACATCAGCAAGAATCACTTATACTATACACAAAATTGGAAAAAAAGAAACTATACCTATAGATCGAAATGTAATAAAGAAAATATTAGACTGTGCCAAAATGAACAAATTAACGATGGAAATTAAGGACAAAGAATATTATTTAATATGGGAATTATTTTACAAATGGCTAGAAAACAGAAGCAAAAGTTAGTAAACCTATAATGAAAGACAAACAACAAAGCAGAGGTGAATGCATACATAGATATATATAAATATATAAGTAATATGATCATGCAATCTTATTTGATTATAAATGAAAATGTACAGAATACTGAGAAGTGAAGACTATATTGTTTATATTAAAGAAATAAGGGTTTATATGATAAAATTATGTATATTTAAGAAGGAATAGAGACAGATAATACACAGACGTTGAAAAAAATAGAAATGTGATATATAAGAAAAATTATAACAAAGGGAAAAAGAAACAAATAAATAAATAAATATGAAAGTGGTAGAATGGGAGGAAAAGAGAGAAAGGGAGGGAGAGAGGGAGAGAGGG
>JAEANM010001813.1:0-26349 GCA_017656035.1 Myanophis thanlyinensis
AAAGAAAGAAAGAAAGAAAGACATCTTAATACACTTGTTTAAATTAACTTTAATTTGATTTTGCCTTCAAAAAAAAAAACCCAAAGAAAAAGTGAAAGTGCTAGAGAGCTCACAAATGAAAGTGGCAACTCTTTCAGGGAAATTTTGTTGGTTTTGCTTCTAAAAATGCTTGCATGGCTTGCCCTTATTTTTCATTGTGTGTTTCGAATAAGTGTTTTGCTTAAGCATTTCCTATGCGTGTCTGCGTCCTCACCTCGCACTCCTTTTACCCCTCACATTTTTATCCCTGGACGGGGAGTTGTTGTTTCAGGTGGAGCCCGGAGGTGTCCTTTCCGTTGCTCCTGCTTGAAACGCTAAGTGGGATTGTTAAAATGAGATAAATATCTAAAGTCCTCTGTAGAACTGCTACAGATCTGGTTTTTTTCTCCACGGGTCTGTTTCCACCCGTCGCCGCAAATACCATATCTGCGAATTATACAGAGCTGGTTAAATGGGAATAACGTCCCTCCCCTGCGAATCCCGGACGGTCCAACGCCTTTTGTTCGCCCCTGAAATTGCAAGGCGAGTCCGGCCACCGGCCTCCTATAGTAAGCTCCAGAGTGCGCTTCTGACCGCAACTGCAATCCTTAAAAAAATCGGCATGTGGCTTGGTGTTTCAGTGGGGCTTGCCTCCAGATATTCTCAGTGGAAAATTCGAAGTCGTTGGCTTTGCCCATAAAGACGCCTGTCAGTATCGTGCAAATGCGAAGTAAAGGACCAACGTAGAAATCAAGTTTTGCGACTCCAGAAGTCCCCCCCCCTTTTTTTTTTTCTTTTCGGGCGTTCGTTTGTGGATGTGGTGGAAGGCGCTCGCCTGTTGAATCAGCCAACGGTTTATGACGCCACTTTTTCTTTGCTGAGGTGATAATTGTCTTTAAAAAAAAAAAAAAGTCTATGAAGAATTTTATCCGACTCTAGGCAACCAAACGAATTTCAATGCACCCTGACCTCTGAGAGGGAAAGACAGGAGCATGTGGGGCCATCTAGTTTAACCCCCCCCCCTTTCAGGGAAAGATTAGTCAGTGCAAAGATTCTGTGATGCCTTTAATACTTCTGGCACGTTGCAATATTTTGCTGGATGAAATCATGGCCTGTAGATTTTATGTACAATGTGCCCGCGCCTCATAAACGTGGCCTTTCTGGTGTCCCAAAGAGCTGCTTTGCGAAGTGATTCCTGGCCGCGTGGCGCTACTCCTCAGCCAGAAGCACCGGAGGTTTGTAGGCGCCTCCTGAAAACCCCTGGAGTTGCGCCTGAGTAAACAAGCCTCCGGATCGCGCCCCTTCCATTTCCTCTCGGCACTTTCCACAGCATCGGCCCCGAATGGGTCGGCTCCCATTTCACGGACGCCCGTCGTAAAACTTCAGTTGTTCGATGGGCGGCTGCCGGCGAGGGTGGGATTGGATTTGATTTTGGAACCCAGAAAGGAAAAAAGTCAAAAAAACAAACAAACAAACCACCAACCCGACTACCAACGTTGACTAACCGTTGGCGGCTTTAGGATTAGAACAGAGGAATGATTTGTTTGGCTTTCTAAAGTACCCACTTCATTTTATATGAATTTCAGGGTATTGAGGGTTGCTTTAAAATATCCGTACATCGCCGTTTAGGTTTGCAAGCGGGTTAAACGCCAGCGGTTTAGGAAGAAAAGGTCCTTTTCCCTTTCTACGTCAATGGTTGGCTTCGCGTGCCGTCGAGGCTGGGGAAAAAGCAGAATAACGTCAAGACGCGAAAGACCGACGCGCTGCTTCCTGAAAATAGAAAAGAGGTAGACGTGATTTGCTAAGAAGTGGCGTTGCCGCGCTAAACGCCCGGGGAATGGGGGGCAATTTAATTGGAAGCGGGAATATAAGCACCCCTGGAACCTGAGATCATAAAGAAGCAGTTGTCTGAGCTCTTCCATCCCCGAACCTATCACAATATTTCCCTTTTCCTTCTAAAGCCGTCAGCCCACCGCCAAGGTGAAAAGCGAAAAGCTCCAAAACTAGAGATAGTCAGTTGCTCTCCGATCACTTTGGGGATGGGGAGAAATTTGCCCCCTTCCCGTCCCTCCCCCGCACCCCCCATTTAGTGGGACACTTCCCGCCAGGTCAACTTCTCAGAGGTGGGGCAAATGATGTGTGTTAACCTGGATGCAGAAGCCCCTTGATCGACTGGAAATGAATTACACTGAAATATATACACTGCAACAATTTGCGGCTCAGCGAGAAAGCGAAAGTAATTTTGAAGGCTACCAACTTCAGGGATTTCAGGATTCACAGGATCCTGGACGGCCTGAATTGTTGAACTAAATTTCCCGGTGGATTCCTTTGAGTCCCAACCGGCCTCTCTTAGATTTTAGGGAACCTTGGTCCCCAGAAACCCACATATACACCCTTAGATACTGAGAACCAAGTGCACTTTCTGAGCCCGAACTGCTTTCAGGGGCTTGTCAGCTTCCTGCTCCTTCAAACGTGGCCCTTTGCGTTAGTGATTCTCGGTTCTTCTTTGTCAGGCCACAGACGAACGACGCAGTCTTAAAAGTCCTAACTGGCCAGAAAATACACTTCAAAGGGAACCATTGCCGAATCTAAAATCGAATTTTACGAAGATCTTAAGCAGTTTTTTTAAATGTTACCCACCATCTGTTAACGTCGGGGGGGTGGAACTTCCTAGGGATCTTTCAGCAAACCTTTCCCCCCACTATTCCTCCCCCCCCCCCCAATTTAACGGGGATAATTTGTTTCACTTCTTTATCTCACAGAACTATGAAGAAGGGCTTGGGATTGAAACGCAAGTGACTTTTCCAAGGCCTGTACATACAATAAACCAAGGCGCTCTTCAACTGCGTTGGACTACACAACCTCTATCAGGTGGGGGGAGGATGGGAGTTGTAGCCAAAGACATCCAGAGTGTTAACAGCTGGAGAAAAGTGGATTATGTGAGAAATAAAAAAAAACCACATTGAGGATTGACTGGTTCTGCTTTAGCTTGCGGTGTGAACCACTGTGGTTTGTAAATTGTGATTCATGGTTTAGCACGATAGAGGATCTCAGCCATTGTGGTTTGGTAAACATGGTTTGTGGCTTTTTGCGCGGTACAAGTTGAAACAATTGTGGTTTATTCAGCAAAGCAGAACCGGGGGAGAGGGAGGGGGCATCGCGGCTTCGAGTCTCCCGGTTCTCTATTATTCCAGCGGATTTTCTTGAGAAGCCAGAACGGGACCCGCCCAGCCTTGCCCTCTGGCCTTTACGCGCGCTTGGGATGCGAGGACGCCTCTTGGCTTCTTCTGAATGCTCCCTAGGGCAGGGCGACCTCGGCCTTTGCACCAATCCCAGCCGTTCTCGGGAGGACAGTGACAGTCTCTTTGAATGCTTGATGGCTTAAATCAGTTGGCGGAGCAAGACGAGCGCTTCGGCTATGAGCTAAAGTCACCAGCGACGCGACTTCCACGCTCGCCCGAAGGAAAACCGTTACGCTCTTCGCAGCCTCCATTCGGGCGCCGCTCGGCTGCCGTGCGCACTTTCAGCCCCACGCGGGTTTTCAGGAGAGCGCCCGGGCCTCTCGGGCTGCGCTCTTCTTCTCCCCTTCAGGGGGAAAGTCTGGTTCATCTCCCGCTTGAGACCTTGGTCCCGCCCTAAGGCTGACGGGCCTGATTCCATCCGATGACAGCTTTTTTCAGGCGCCGTTCCTTTAAAGCTCCTCTTCTTTGCAACGCTTGTCAACACAAAGAGAGAATGAAAAATCGAGTCTCTCGAGATTAGATCCCGCCGTTAATCGCTCGGATTAGTTTGTCCTGCCAGGGTGTTCTGCCGGGTGAATCAGCCAGCATTGTGGTGCTCTTGCTTGTTTTAACTGCTGCAGAGGTGGAGGTAAAGAGTTTATGCGGAGGCGGGAGAGTTGCTTTTGCTAGAGAGAGCAAAATCTGGAAACCCCAGAGTGGAATCAGTTCAGTCTGTCTCTGCTGAGATTATCGCCTCTTTGTACTCATTAAATCCACGCAGATGCAGGCAAGGATCTCGAGGGGAACCCCAAACAGGTGGGATCGTCTTCTCCTCCTTTTCCCTTCTCTCAGACCACCCCGCAACTGCCTTTAAGGCCCATCCCGCTTTGTCTCCGCCGGGGAAGGTCAAAGACTTCGAGCCCCCTCTGGCGTCCAATCCGGGTGCCTGCAGAACCGAGAGGCTCTCCGAGGCATTCAAAGCCGCCTTGGCTTGAGGTTTCCGGACCCATTGCTCAATCCAACTGTGGGCAGCTACAGAAACCAAGAAATAACAAGCTTTGGAAAAAAAAAAAAAAAAGGCGCTTCCTCTTTGAGATTGCACCAGACCATCTCCCTCCTCTCCCTGCCCCCACACCAGACTTCTGTGGTTTCTTCCATGTTGCAGATTTATGCAACGGATTTTGTTAAACTAACGTTCCTTCTTTATTCTCTTGGGAAACAGTTTCCTGTCTCCCACTCACGCCTTTCCTCCATGGCCCCCCAGGAACTTAAAGAAAGAAGGGCTTGCAAGTTTTCCTTTCTCCGGTTATCTAGTGCGCACCTATCCCATCCCAAAGGGTCTGTTTAGGTCTTCAGTCCTGCCTTCCATAAAATCTCATAAAAAAAGAAATCATTTCTTATTGCCAATATGTCATTATCTTGTATGATATAAACAGAGTTTGAAATGCCAGTATAACAATCCTCTAAAAGGTGGGCTATATAAATTGTATAACTTTTGAAATGGGCTGAAATTGCCTTCAACCAGTTTTTACTTAGTTTTGAAGACTTGCTCTTTCCCTGGATATTAGGCACTGTCTTGCCTTGCTTCAGAAAGGTAATCAAATGAGAAAAGAGGGATGACATTTTGAGTGTCCAAATTAGTGGTGGTTTCCAAAACAGTTAGTTTGTTGCATCATTAATAAAGCCACGGGATCAGACTAAAATATGCAGTATGTTTTAGTATACGTTTTAGTAGGCGTCAGGCAATAGAGTTGGGCAGCCAATAACTTTTAATTAATAATTAATAATAAATGTTGCAGTACTTTGTAGACTGATGTAATATAAAGTGGCAAGAAATCGGTTCAACAGAACATCCCCCCTCTCACTCCATCAAATTTTGCAGGACTGTGTTTCCCTTGTTCCCTTTCCTTGTTAATCGTCTGTTAAAATGATTATTATGCTATTATTCATTGGATGACTTCATTCATGAAATAAAATAGTTTCTGTTTTATGTAAATGCTGCCCCCATTGAGGGTCACATTACTGCTTAGTGATTACTTACCATGGATACCCCATGAATCATTTGGAGAATATGCTGAATCTAACAGGATCTGCTGTAAAATAAATAAGAGGAACAAAAGTAATTGTGCTGTCTTTACCAACTCAATGCCTTCCATATATGAGCTACAACTCTGATCATCCACAATACGTGTGCCCATTTGTACAGCAGTAGATTCTAAAGCATAACATTGATGAGGGCTATAGTGAGCTACAATCCTTGCTTCTTGCAAAAAAAAAAAAAGTGCTGTCTACTTTTCTAATTTGCTCTTACTATCTCTTATTTTAATGAAAAATGTCCTTAACAAAATTTCCAGTAAAAAAGAGATTAGTTGCCTTGTGCATATGTGTGTTTTTAGTTGAGACATAGTGATGGTGCAGTGGTTAGAATGCAGTACTGCAGGCTAATTCTGTTCAATGTTCGATTCTCACCAGCTCAAGGTTGACTCAGCCTTCCATCCTTCTGAGGTGGGTAAAATGAGGACCCAGTTTATTGGGGGCAATATGCTGACTCTATAAATCGCTTAGAAGGGGTTGTAAAGCATTATGAAGCAGCATATAAGTCTAAGTGCTATTGCTCTTTATTTGGAACAACTATACTAAGATAAATAGGCCTTATACTACTAATCTTCATTAGTCCTATAAATAAAAGAGTAGAGTGATATTGTATATCTTTACAACATTAATAATTCCAATACTTTAGACAGTTAACATACTGTAATTCCAGATCCTTCTAATTTGGGATTCCAGAATTGATTCAATAATATTTTGTGTATATAACATTCACACATCATTTGTGCACTTATTTGTATGGGAAATCATTTTCTTACTCTTTGTTTAGAGAGTTTTGTGTTATCTGTGTGCCTGTGAGTTTTGTACTGTCATTCTTGCAATAAACTGGCACATTTTCATATAATACACTGAGATAAAATGTTAAATGACCATGTATAGCTCCTGCATACCATGTTTTGAAGGGTAATTTTATATGAAGTCAAAATAGCTTGAATCCCCTTAGCCTAGATTATGTAACCTACATCAACTAAAGTAGATTCACCAAAGACAGCATACATTTTGAATTCACATGATGTTAAGAGTCTCATGTGTTCATGGCATGGGGAGAGTAGCAGGAAAATGATATCATGTACACTTTTATTGTTGAAGATTTTTCTCTTTAATATGTTGTGAGAACCATATTCATGTGAAATGGAGTTTAGATTGAAGGATGATGGTGAATTTGGTCAGTGAGGAAATCAGAATATTAATAGAATATGGATATAGCTATATGGATGCGCTTTTAAAAAGAATGGTAAAAATATTTTTTTGATCTTGTGTTCAATTCGCTATAAACTCTCCATGATGTATAATATCAGGATATAGACAAATGGAAATCCACGGATTCTATAATATTTTTAAGTGTCCCCTAGCATATTACAGCATAGAAATAAAACAATTTGCCTCTAAAAGACTAGGATACTCATTTGAATGAACCAAAGAGATGGTTATTGCAATATATCTGTCATTCTTCCCATCTGGAAGTTCCCACTTTAATATCTGTGTCAAGAACTGTTAAAGAAACAAAAATCTTGTAAAACTATAGAATCAAACAATGTACAACTGCTGGGCTAAAAATAAGACAAATTTTTGAAGGAATACAATCCTGCTTATTGGGAAACATTCTGAGTTATTTTTGGAAATGTCTTGCATTTCTCAGCCTCACAGGTTGCTGTGTACATTGTTATCCTGCATCTTTCACTCACAGGTACAGAAGAGAGATATTCTAGGAAAATCAGATATTTCTGTTCCTAAAACTAAGCTCAATTCATGAGCTCTTGTTGTGTATTTTGGTTCTCAATGTTCTGAAAAGGGAGAAGGACTGGAAACCATATGACTTTCTGTTCTGGGCCAAAAGCTTTTGGAATGAGGCCTGACTTTCTGAAGAACTAAGAAAACAACATTATCTTTATAACCGAGCCACATGTCTCAGTGATTACAGACTCTGATCAAAATTTTGCAAGATACTTTGTATGCATCCAAAGGAACACAGAATGGAGTGAGTGACTTAGCATTTGAACAAATGAGACAGGCAGACTGTTACATTAAAGTATTGTCCATCATCCTTGAGCATGCAGAAAAGTATGTTGGCATGGAATTTGCTGCATGGATTGCCATGCTCTACTCTCAGGCAAATTTACCAAAGTGCCAGGTAAATTTTCATGTGTTTTCCATCTATCATACATCATTTGAAGGAGGAATCCTACCTTACCCTAAGCTTGGATAAGAGAAGGCCTAGCCACTAGTCACAGATTCAAAGATGCACTATGGGGCTACTTTTGAACATGGCTTTAATGCTCTTCTAAAAGACTGAAGCCATGCTCCAAAATAGCCAGAATGACAGAATTTGGAGGGCATAGGATGAAATGTGAAGGATCAATCCATAGTAACCCAGGGCATGGCAGTGCTGGTAGAAAATCCGGATCTGCCCCAAAGACAACAAAGATCCAGAATAGAATGGTCACAAAACGTCTTTTCTTTTCCAAACAAACTAATAAAATAGTAAAAAAAAAGCAGGACCAGATTAAATCCTTTGTTACAGGAACAGCAGGAAATTTGTACCAATGGTGACAGAATCTACAACACAGCTGGTAAAACAGCTCTTTATTAGAATCAACCAATGCTGCACACAGGACAAGGATTCTTCAAAAAAGCATTATTCTGTTTGCGTCTTTTAATAAAGACCTAGCACTTTTTCAAAGGAAGTATAAACTCTTGTTTATAAAAAAAATCCATGAAAGATCTGAAAAAGGCACTTTAAAGTACCAATCAAGCATTAAATGGGCAGATGTCTCTGAGAAAACCAGTTCTCTAGTATCTCCTACATCCCAAGCTAAAATCATCATTGGGAGCAGATTTCAGTGATCAGAGATATCCAGCCCACTATGGTCAAAACTGGCCAGCAGGAACTCTGTAGATCTCAGTATGACTTCATCAGCAGTAAGATTGATGCTATATGTCAAAAATATGTTAGGAGATGAAAAGCATTAACTTTAAATTTGGATCAGCTATATGCAATTTTAAGATGCTTCGTCTGTGGGCTGGAGATGAGATACATGTCACCAAGACAGGACATTTTTTAAAAAGTAGCAGGACACATTCATATTAGTCAGGAAAATTTGAGGATGAGCCTGTAATCTCCAGAGATGTGAGGCTTTGGTTTAAAAAAATGCAAAATGGGAATTTGTATCTTCAACAGGATCCTGAAACGAGTAGCAATGCATGTACATTTGTAGCTCTCATGGTACATAGGAAGAGTGTGCAGTTTCCTCCTCTTAAAAGACTTGCTATTGCTTGCATAGCAGGAAGAAATACATCAGATGCATATTTCTTCCACAAAGATCCTAAACTCTACCTTTATGTTGCCCAGTATCACACGTTAATTTCCTTGGTTTCTTTATATAGGTGATGAAGCCAAACTAAAATGGCTTGGGAAGATGGGAAAAATCACCCTCTTCCTGAAGCAGCCTTTCTCCTTTCTTTTCACTTTTTGCCACCTGGTGCTGTCATGTGTGGAGAGAAGGGCACGCAAGCTTTCTTAACATACGTATATCTATGGCATAAACGCAACTGTCCTTATGCTCGTAAGCCAGGTACACTTCCTTCTCTCTTAGCTCTGGCAATTATGGGGTACGAAGCAGCTCAGTCGCGGGTGGAACTGGCCACTTAAGAGAGCCTCTGAGGAGATTCTGCATGGCCGTCGACTCTGAGGGGGATCTGCCTTGGGAGGCGCGCGCTTGTTCGTCAAATCGTCCAAATGACTTGAGCTCCTTAAGTGCTACTTTCGCGACCTTTTATTGATCCCTCGAGGACCCGTGAGCCGGGGGGGGGGAGGAGGAGGAGGAACGCGCTCGCCCGCCTTTCACCACAGCCCCGACACCACACACGTTTTTTTGGGGGGGTGGGAGAGGTCTAAGCCTCCCGTTGACCGCGGCGTCCCATTGAGACGCGGGGCCCGTTTGGGGCTTTTACAGTAGCTTTCGCGGCGGCGCACAAGCCAATTCCAGGAGCCCCGCGGCTTGGAGCCGCGCCCTGATTAATACCGGAAAGCGTTGTGATTGGGTGGCGTCCTCCCCTATGCAAAAGAGCTGAGGGAATGACATTCCTCTGGACTCTCTTACTGTAACAGCAAATTCATTTCCAGTCATCTCCATTCATAGGGCCAGAAGGCGCGAGGGAGAGAGGGGGGGAGGAGGAGGGGGAGCCAGGCTTTTCTTCAGAGCAGCATGAGCAAACAAACAGCGCCTCGCAGAAGGTCACACACAGCTGGAGAGACTGGCCTGTACGGGGAGCAGACCTCGGGAAAGCTTGCCGTTGGAGTCTGGTGAACACGCGAGCACTTTTTCTGCTTTGGGGACGCGAATTGTGCCGGGAGGAAGATCCGGTGTTTGGCCACTTCTTACTTCGGGGCGGGGGGAGGGGGGGACTTGTTTTGCTCTTCACAGTGGAAAGGCGTCTCGTTTTATGCTGCTAGTCCTGTTTGAGAGAAGAAACAGACCCGTACCGCTCAGCCTCGAGTTAACGTTCAGTTTGTGAAGTTACAAGGACAGCCCGCGAAAGGAGGACTGAGAAATGAGGGGAAAACCAACGGCGGTCCCGAAAGCAGAGCTCCACCTGCTTGTGGTTAAACCATAGCTGAGAAGCCGGCCCCTGTGGGTGAATTGGAGAAATATTACTTCAGATATTTTCCTCCACAGTTGGCAGTGACTCACGCAGCGGCCACAGAGTGTTGGGTGACTTCAGACTCGTGTCTTCTAAAATTGCTGCGAACATTAACCACAGAAAGAACCCACAACCCAACCAAAAGGGTGGTTTTTTTTTTTCTCCCTCCCCTCCGGGCGCGCTTCAGATTGTTGGCACACTGACATCTCAGGACTTGTACAAGAGTCTTTTTGAATTCAAGCAGCCTCTCTTAGTAATTTAGTCAAAGCATTGCGAAACCGGGACAGCGAGGCTTAAGAGCAACGCCAGGCAAACCACTCACACTGGGGTTCAAGGCTGCTCTGGCTGTAGGGGGAAAGGAGGCTGCTGGAGAACATTAATGGAGTTCTGTTGTGTTTAAATTCTCTCTAGAGTCAGCTGTAAATATTTGATGAAGTACACTATATAATGCTGTGATAGCCGGTTGACCTTTGAAAACCTCAGCTCAGGTCCTCCGCAGCCTGTTTCCCTAGTTTCTTCTAAACCGCTTTTCTCCCCCATTCATGTTTGCCACAAGAGACTGACGCGTCGATCTGAATTCTCTTTAGGAGCAGCGGGAGGGGAAGACTATGAACTTCGAAAAACAATAGGAAATTAACTACTGAAAACTCTAGGTCCTTCTTTTTTCTGTGTGTTTGCGTGGTGGGGGTTGTTTTGTTTCAAACATTTCCTCTGCTCATAACGTTTTTCAGTGTCTGGGATTTCGGAAGGACCTTTGATTTCAATAACACTGGTAAATTCCCCGAGGGGGTGGAGAGCAGAGAAACTTGTCCAAATCTATAAGGCCGTTTTTAATTTTTAAGAGCACACATAGATTTCCAGAGAAGAGCAACCTAAAACTGGATGCTTGGGTTAATTCTGGCAGGACCAGGAGCCCCAGCGTTCCCCTGCTCTGCCCGACTAGTCCAAATTCGCTCTTGGAGTGGCTTCGCTTCGTTTGCCCCTTCTGCACCGGGATCCTAAGCCTTTCTTTTTATGTTGGTCTCCCGAGAACCGCCGGCTGAAGAGTTGCGCTCGTGTCGCTTTATCCGAAGCCCTCTGAGGACCTTTTTCACTCAAAAGGCTTGTTGTGATGCGTATCCCCGTAGATACCAGCACCAGCCGCCGCTTCACGCCGCCCTCCACCACCCTGAGCCCGGGCAAGATGAGCGACGCGCTGCCGCTGGTCGGCCAAGAGAACGGCAGCAGCGCCCTGGTGGGGAAGCTGAGAAACGCAGACCGCAGCATGGTGGATGTCTTAGCCGACCATCCGGGAGAACTGGTCCGCACCGACAGCCCCAACTTCCTCTGCTCTGTCCTGCCGACCCATTGGAGGTGCAACAAGACCCTGCCGATCGCTTTCAAGGTAAGAAGGGGGCAGACGAGGAATTAGGGAGAGGGGCGAGATCACTAAACAAGTATAATATGCCGGATCATATTGAAGGGAGGGGGTGATTTGTCTGTCACTTTTGCAGCGGACAGCCAATCTTCCAATCCATTCGGGAAGATACAGAGGAAGGATTCCAAATAAATCCTCAGTAACTTTAGGGTTGCAGCGGTGCCATTTATGAGTGCTTAATCACAAGTAAGATCTACTGATAACAGTGGCACTTACTCCTACAGCTGTCATTAGTTTTGCAAGCTAAAAGTGCAAGTTGCTGTTCTGAGTTTCACCACTGACTTTTAGCCATTTGTGCTCTAGCCAAGAACTTGTGACTCTGGCTAGGTTTTGAGAGGGTAAGAAATGGCAGCAAAAATAGTCAACTCTTCTGATTTCTTTTAATAGATCCTTTCCAAGGAATCAGTTCTCTTTCCTATATATAGAAAAGTGCTCAGGAAATCGATGAGATTTACTAACAAATGTGTAAGCATTCTCACCCAGAAAAACAATTCCAATATTTTGTGAAAAATTCTACTTCCTCCTATGGGGAATAAACTTTGCAATTTTACCGCACAACCTTGTGCATTTTTTCAGAATCCCCAGTTTTCAATGTACCTTAAGATACATGAGGTCCAAACTATATTGAGAGTATGCTGCCAACACAAAAGGACCATTTCCATGCACAGGCTTGTACTGCAGTTTCATATATAATGCCATTATAATCTGCATCAAATCTAGATTTTATTTTACTGTTTTGAAAATTATACTAGACTGATCCAGTATATTGTAAAACTTTTTCTATTTAACTATACAAGGCAGTGTATACTTTGAACTTTAGTTCTTCATAGTCAACATCTGTATAGCCTTATGAATACGCACTTTTGCCTTAAGTACATAAATGCCAGGAGGGATGCTAGGAAAAACCATTTAGTTTTGTATTAAGGACAAGCATCCCAACAATTAGCAGGCCTTGAAGAGACCATGGCAATTGGTCAGTAGATAGGATTACAGTTTCCTTTTTACCTAACCTTGATGCATTCAACCCAAACAAACTGATCTTGAAACCATAACTATTGTATCCAAAGCAGACAATATTTAGAGCAATCACTGGATGCAGTGGGGTTTCTTGCTATATCAGTACCTTCAGGGATATCAGCCACCAGCCCAACAAGAGAGATCAAAAGATTGCATGCCAGGAGGCTCTTGGAAAGCAGATTATGGCATACATAATTATCTTAGAAAATATTTCAAGGGAAGGTAGATCAGATCAAAAGATTTCATGCCAAGTCAAAAGGTTTCCCTTACCTTTTCTCCACCTGACAGTGACATCAAAATGAATTACTGTCGGTATCTCCAACTCCAAGACTGTTAAACAGACAACTGGGATCTATAACTGATGCCATATTTCAGCTCTTTTATCTTAATATCTACAACAGAGGTGCAAATGGAGTAGTAACTGCAACAGTTGCCACATGCAGTGTGTGTATCTCAATTCCAGACAGACTTGTGGGATCTAAAAGCAGATCAGATTTCCTGTGATCAATTGAAAGACTGTTGAATTAAAATTTCTGAGTCTTAATTGGAAATTTAGAAGTTCGTTACAAAGTAATTTTCAAAAGCTAAGTGAAATGAGTTTCCCAAATATATTAACAATTTTTTTTGAACTATAGTAAGCAATGAGTATTAACTCCTTTTATTTCATATATCAAAACGTTGGCCTCCTCCTTGTTCAAAAAAATCATAGTAAAAATGTTCACTTTAAAAGAACTCTTCTGCCTCCATAGTTGTATTTCTTCAACAACTCAGCCTGCGACTTTAACTGCATCAACTTGGAGAAAGCAAAATATAGGTGACACTAATAAAAAAAATTAGTGTTTGAACTGCAAAAATTATAGGCTTTTGATTGATGTTAGGATCCAGTTCACCAAAGGGACAGATCTATAGAATGTTTTTCTTCATCTTGAATTGCAAGGAACAAACAACAATTAACGCCCTCCCTTTCCAATTGCCCATCTATAAAAATATCTGAGAATTATCTCCCAAAGCTGGAGAGCGTCTCGTATTTGCAATTTGGTTAAAACTAAACCAAGACGACTTCTGGCGGAAGCCACACTTCCCTAAAGCAATTAATTCAGCGGCGCAGGGACCTTGCTTTGTTCCTTTTAATTCGACGAGTGGGGCGTGATGTAAACTTTAAATTGAGGCGACCCAGAAGGCATATTCTAGGTTTCAGAAATAAATGCTCGTCTGTATTGACAAACGAGCTTCTAGGTAGAAGAACAAAAAGGGGGATATTGTGGTTAGTAATAATTCAAAAAATATTACTCGTAGCGTTTTAATTCTGATACCTGCAACTCTACGAAGACTTCACACAAACTCCCATCGATCTCCTAGCGGCTACTAATACACGTGTCTAATCAATCAAGGCGTTAAACAGAACCTTGACAGATGAGTTTAAGGCTGTTAATAAATCCAACGTGCCTGGACAAATCCGGCGGAGGAACTTCTCAAAAGGAAAAAAAAAAGTATCAGAAAAGCGCCGTAGCTTTCTTCCAAAACAACCTTGGTGTTCTTCATTTCTGGAGGGTTCCTCTGGGGGCTATGATTTCTCGGCCTCCTCCTGAAAAGCGGAAGTACGAGTCTAACAACGAGAAACGTGCCCAGGTCCGGTATTCTTTGACTTAAAAGCCTCCCGCCAATCATTTCATGGGCTCGCACCTGTTGATGGGTATTTTATCAGTGGGACAACCTTCACTCGCAGGAGTCTTTCCCCACCCCTTTCTTTAGCAAAGGAAGACTCCGGTTTCTTGCCTCTTGGTTTAATCATTCTCCCCCAATTACTTTGAACAGGGCGCATCACGCAATCAAGGCCTGCGCCTTGTTTGCTTTTTTCTCCGATTCCCACTTGTGTCCTCACACTTTTCTGGAGCGTAAACTTTTCCTGCCATCGTGCTTATACTCGTACTGAATGCACTTGGAAAGAACAGGCGCTATTCGAGCCCGTTAATTGGCCGGGAAGCGTCTTCTCCCACTTTCCCCGCTGCTATTTTTCTTTTGAAATGCCTTGGGTGGGTTAATTAGTTTTGTTGTCTTAAAAAAAAAAAAAAAAAAAAGCCACCTTCCTCACGTCCGCGACGGCGGTTCGTCTTTAAGGGGAACTGTTTGAGGATCGCGGGCTAGCCCACAGGATAGAATGGGGTGGGTGGGGGTCTGTATAAGAGCAACACGTCTAAACCGTGCCCCCCAATCTTGCTAGGACGGATTTAACCGCGTGGCTAAGGGCAGAATACTTGTGTGGCCCCTTTTCGGGCAGCCCCACGTGTGATCTCTGTAAATTCTTCCTCTGCACCTACAGCCCAGGAAGTCCTCCTTATCTTGGACCGAAGTGCCTTGATTTTTCTTCATTGAGAAATGCAAGTCACTGTCTCCGAAAACTGCTTCTTTTCCCTTTTTACCACCAGTGCAGTCTTAGCGGCGATTACAAGTAGAGCCGTGAAGAAGCTACTTAGTTAGAAGGTAGTTGTCGGATGTTTCACAAAATATTTCCATTCCAAGAGGCTCTTAAAAGGCAAGGATCACTCCCCCACTCACCACCACCTTTGGCTAGGCTTCAATTTTTTCACTTCTCTACCGGCTGGAGCCGCCAGAATATGCTTCCTCTTTTATCTTCAAATTTGAGCTCAGCTCTTAAATAATCACCATATTTTGGCTGGAATGCCTGCCTATTTTTTTTTAAGCAGTAGCTAAGGTGAGAAACAAGGAAATGTTCAATTCCATTTCTTCAGGATTTTTGTACTCCAACCAGCTGCCCTGTAAGATTCAACATCAAATCATTTTTTTATTGATTCTCATTGCACCTGTTATTCCTAACAGCCACTCCTTCATAGACTCATAACCAAATCTTTTATTAAAATTGAGTCCATGGGGAATTATCAGAAATATTTTATTAATATAGGGAAGAAGTTAATGATGTGAAATTATTATTTCAAAAGCTTGGATCCATAAGAGTTTGCTTTTTGCCAATGTTTTGTAAAACATTTCACAATCTAAAATAAATTCACAATATTATTTGTAGAAATTTTATTTCAAAATATTCAGTTCTGCTTTTAATTAGAATCAATAACAATGTTTTTTGGCTATATTTACTTGATTTGATAACAATGAAGTATCTCACAAAATTACTTTGCCTCAAATGTCTTAAAGAGAGAACTTAATATTCCAATTAGTAGGTTTTCAATTCAATTCAATACTTTATTGTCAATGCACAACATGTGTGCAGCGAAATTTAATGAGCCTCCATCGATACAATCACACAAAGCACAGAACACAGTAGGGTGGCTTTAAACATCTGATATTCCATCCAGTTTGCATAAAAACCATTTTTGTAAACTCAGCAATTCAAATACTAACTATCTCCAGTCAGCAAGTTCTAGCTTATCTGTTTAGTCTGTTTTATAATGTAAATGTTTGTGTTCTTTGACTCTTTTACAGGCTTTAGTTACCAGTCACGTTCTCCTGGGCCTACATATCTTTTCTTATTGTTTTTGCTGAGGCCTTACTAGAATTTTTTCACCATGTAATAAACATGATGAGCTTAACAAATATGCTCAGTACTTTTAAGGCAGAAAAATATGTTTGAGATTTTTTAGAGCTACAACATGCATATTAAGAAACATGCACAGAATTAATATTTTCTATAATATTCATTTATTGTAAATATTGTGCTGAATTTTCTTAGTTTAACTGTTTTTCAAGAATACTCCTGAAAAACCCAGTCATGTTGTCTAATATACCTTAAATTCTTTATGCTAGAAATGTCTAAAAGTTTCATCCAGAAAAGCTCCAAATCTAATAATAGCAACAATAATTTATTAAATATTGTAAGCCCAATTGGCAAAAGAAAGCACAGGACCATACAGGTTAGCAACATGCGCATGCAGAATAGGCCTTCATCCTGCAATGGATAGGCAATGGCTAAAATGATGATGATGATGAATGTATTAAATATATATGCTGCCTGACTCCAAGCCACTCTGTGTAGCTTACAGATTTTCTTGCATACTTGGATCACTCAGAAGATTTTGAATATTTATTATATGGTGATGATGATGGAAAGAAAACTTTAGAATAAAGAATTAAGTTGTAGGTAGTTTGATTTTTTTTTCATTTCTGTACATTTAACCTTAGAATGACTATGTTTACACACTACATTTAGGCAGAGATGACAAAAGGATTATAATATCCTTAGATAATTTTCAATCCTAAATAGTACTTCTCATTACTCACAACCAAGAATGGTCATTCTGATTATTGTACAGCTTCCATCATTTGCAATAAACAATTCTGAATTTGTCTTGGAATTTGTCTGCCATTATTTTCCCCTTAAAACATTTGTCTGCTTTTTAAATTTTATATAAATATTTTAGTAGCCTCAGTATGTTAAAAAGGAAGACAAAAGAGTAGTAGCAAGCGAATGTGAATAAATAGATTATGGCTTTCAGTTGATGCAGGAAAAGAAAATATTTCTAAAAACTGCTCTGAATCAGTAGGAGTCATCTAAATTTAATAAATTATGGTTGGTCCCATAGTCAACCAGATATTTAGACTGCAATTGGCATTTTTGTCCACCTATTGACTCCTTCCCAAAAACCCAGAATAGGAGGTTGTGGTGTTCAATAATATTAAAGCTATTGTCCCAGGATGTAAGCTAGGACATTACTAATAGTGATTTTGTCAATATTAATGATGTTCAAGTAGTGCTATAGGTGTTTTTGGATTGCACCCAAAGTGCCTATCACTACTGAGGCTATCTTTGGTTTCTTTTGCCACTTCTATTTGCAGGTCTTTGTGTTTTGTAATTTCCAATGTCTTGGATCTAATTCTTAATGTTGTACTAAATTACATTGATTTTGAATGAACTTCAGTTCAGTGCAATTGGTCGTAATTCAAGAGAAATATAAATGGAAAAAAGTGAATAAACTAAACCATTAGCACTTAATGCTCATGTACAACTATAATAAAGTTAAACTCTCAGAACTAACAATAGGAAAAGAGAACACTCTGAAAGAAAAAACAATGGCAAAAGTAAAAAACTAAAGTTCAGCATAATGGGAGGGCATATGGCTGATACCATATAAGATAAATTACAAAGGAAGTGGTTATGTAAGTTTAATAATAAGATGATTATTCTTATAGCAAGTTATGCATAAGACTATAATCAAGCATAAATGAAAATGCAAATTTTCTCTATCACATCTAGAGGAAATATAGAGTGAAGCCACCAGAACTACAATTTGATAAAGTTTTTTTCATTAAAACATTATGTAAGCAAGCATCTTATGTAAGCAAGTTTGGCAATCTCTTTATGACATCCCACTGCAGTTTTGATGTGATGCATGTACATTGTTAATAGTAAAAATCTTTAAAGTTGTTATTCTTCTTGACTTATAGAACAGGGAATGTACTTTCAACTGTTTAAACATTCTCATAAAGTCAAATTAGGATTTTTAGACCATGGATACAGTAGGTGGATATGTCTTAGAGTATGACTCATTCACAACAGTAAACCATGATGGTTGGAACTGTATATCATGCTTAGGCAAAAGCAAACAAAACATTAAATGACAGTATTGTGTGAGCACCTAGCCTTTATTTAGTTTGGAAATGGGTCAGAATGATTTGCAGAGTTGTTTCTGAAGATCTAAATATAGTGATAAAAAGTGTATGGGAAATAAAATGAGTGTCTGAACGTGGAGCAGTGGCAGTTTTGATTTTAATTTATGATCTTGCCTGCAAACATTTGGAAGTTTCTTTGATTATTAGTCAGGAAGCAAAAGGAAAAATACAGTAGTGTTATCTTCTTTGCATCTGTCAATGTTTAAAGCCAATTTCATTTATATGAATGTGGGCTTCATCTTGCTTAGAAGAAACTAATTGAAAATCAGGGATTTTACTCTATATGTACTTCAGATGTGGTTCCAACTCAGTAATTACATTGTAAGGATATTTATTTATTTATTTGAAACAATGTGTTTAACTTAATTTATATCACTGGAAGACTACACAATGCTTCTTTCTTGAGCTACAATGCAGTACTATCTGCTGAATCATAAAACAATAATATGTTAATACATTGGTTGTAGCTCCAAGTCCTTTCAGGATGCAGCTTTGAGTAATTTGAATAGTTTCTTTCTTGCTGTTTTTGTACATTCTCCATTTATGTGCACCATTTGCACACAACTTGTTAATGTATATATATTTTTGTTGGTCTCATTGAAGTTAGTATATGTGTGAGATCCCTTTTATCATTGCAGAATCGTAACAGTTTGGGATCACTGTACTTTTTCCATTCTGCTAAATTAGCATACACATTTGCTGTTTATTTTTAATAACATTTTTGTAGTAGAATGAATTAACTTTTAGTCTAGAGTGCCATGGAAATCTGTGGCTGGGCTCCCATGCTATACTAAGCATTTACGTGATTTGTTTGTTTCTGGCTTTGTGTGATCTGCAGAACCACCAATTATGACTTAATAATAAGTATGAAATGAGCTATTTGACTGATTCAACAAACTGGTATAAAAATTAACACATTGTATCTGTGAATATAAACATGAAGTGTTAGCCATAATTTAAATCACATTTCACTAGGCCTTAAATGGACTTTCCTGCATCTCTTCATATTTATTTTGTACAAAGTGGTTCCAATCCCAATTCATTTTCATTTTTCAACAATTTATCCACTCAAATTATTTAAAAGAAACTTAGTATTTTTTCATTTACTTTTTTAGGTGGTTGCATTAGGAGATGTACCTGATGGGACTTTGGTTACAGTTATGGCTGGAAATGATGAAAACTATTCTGCAGAACTCAGAAATGCTACTGCTGCCATGAAGAATCAAGTAGCAAGATTCAACGATCTAAGATTTGTCGGTAGAAGTGGAAGAGGTATGAAGTTTTTTATAGTTTTAAAATCAAATAGCTTAAAAAAAATATTTGTAGAGCCTTTTGTTGGAGGTATCAAGTCACTTCATTTTTTGGGTCATTTCAGTACAATTTTATTTGAGGATTTCAGCATGTATGAGGCTGATAGAATTATTGCAGATTAATGTAGCATATTCCACATTTCCATATTTCCAAATATATATCTATGCAGTAAAGATGACCAGCCAGAATTCATAATAAAAGGTTTGTAGTTAAAATATGGTAATACCTAAAAACAACAAATCTGAACAATTTAATTTAGTTGTTCAGTGCTTCTGACCTCCAAAAGTGTTTTAGAGCATCTAACACAGACCATAGCAACTATCCGGCCTTGGGAAAACATAAAAGTTGCTTTAAGATGTTGCAAGTGAGGGCTATATATATATTTACACATTGCTGCATATTCTGGAACAAGTTCTGGAGATCAAATTTATTTAAAAAATCTAACTTAACATATTTGTTAACACAAAAATATATATATTAATATTGCTTGCCTTCAAATGGAGAACATCTTACATTCAGTTTGTTTACCTTAATTATTCTGAAGGTCTCAATAATTTAGTATGCATTTGAGGGATCACCTCATCCCACTGAGGCTGGCCTGTCCCACCCATGCTGGCAGAGGAGGCATGCTGCAGGCCCCATTGGCTAGTACCATGATGGTGAATCTATGGCATGGGTGCCACAGGTGGCTTGCAGAGCCATCTTGCTGGGCACACAAGCTGTCGGCCAACTTACTTCCAGCTGAGCATGCACATGTGATTGCACATGCACGCATGTGCGATTACAGAGACCCATATGGTCTTCAGGCATCCACTGCGTGCAAACTGCAGCAGGAAATCCAGCTAGTCTTTGGAGCTCTACTGTGCATGCACATACGATTGCTCATGCGTGTGTAAGTGCCTGCATGCAGCAGTAGCAGATGCAGTGCATGTGGCGGAGCCTCACGCAAGTTTGGATGGCACTCACAAAGCACGTACTTTTTGAAACTTGGTAAGTAAAAGGTTTGCCACCACTGGGCTAGTATATTCTGGCTGGCAGGATCCAGAAGAAGAGCCTTTTCTTCCATCACTCCTACTCTTTGCCCTCTGGAGGGAGGTTGGCTCCAACCCTCCTAACCTTCTTCAAGAGCTTAAAGACCTTCCACTGCCTCTAATGCAGTGTTTCTCAACCTTGGCAACTTTAAGATGTTTGGACTTCAATTCCCAGAATTCTTTGCTGGCTTGGGAATTCTGGGAGTTGAAGTCCAACCATCTTAAAGTCGCCAAGGTTGAGAAACACTGCTCTAATGGAAGAGTTTCACATGGGTGGTTGATACATTAATAAGATCCTACCTCCCACCCTTCTCAGTTTACTCCCTTCCTCCCCATTTTTTAATTGGGACTCAATAATGGATCTTTACTTTATCTTTTTAAGATTTTAAGCTGCCCAGACCTGTGGTAAGATGAGCAGCCAATAAATTTTACAAATAAATGAATAAATTTTGTTTTAATATTATAGATGCATCTGAGTCATTCCAAAGATATGAGGATGAAAGTATATATAATGGCAGATTGGCAACTTATCTTATATATGTTATCACTGATTTCTATGGATCCTGGTTACAAATACTCATATAAGATTAATGCACAATCTTGGGCCTGGATTCAGATTTAGAAAAAAAAATTCACTAAATGGGGCTTATTTTAGTAATCACTAACTTGTTTCAGTCAATCTCGCCTAGCTGGGACCATGCCCAGTTATTACCCTTGTAGTTTATAATATTTATATATATTTATATTTTATGTATGTGTACATATGTAGAAAAGAAAAGAAATTAACAATGTAGGTTTCCTCTTTGATAAATCATTAGGCTGCTGTATTTGTTTTGGAAAAGGTGACATTTGTATAGTTTACAAAGTAGTTTTTAAGTTATTCTTGTTTTTTATTATATTTGGAATTAATAGCTCGGTTGAAATTGATTTGATTCATTTTAAATATAATCTAGCTTTTCTTGTGACTATTTTTAATGCCTTTTTTCCTTATGTACAATATTTTTATTATTATAAATTATGTCCATGGTTGAATTGGGACAATTTGAATGTGTTTAATAAATCAATGAATTGGGCAATCAAGACAACCTTCTTCTCAGTGTGGAAATCCAAATAAAGTATGCATGACAAACCTATCTAGATTCTGCTTGAACACATTCAATGAAATCTAGCACTTTTTGAGGTAATTGGTTCCAATATCGAACCTTTTATTATAAAGCTTTTTTTCCAACATTTAGTAAAGTTTCTTCTTATAACCACCACACATTCTCTTGGACAAGTTTACACATACAACTAACTATAATAACAATTCTTATACTGGATCTGGAGGATATGCAAACGCAGACATTACCACATAATGTTATATATAAACTAGGTCACTTTGGTTCTGTGTGGTAGAGAAGCAAGTATACAACCCACCCAATGTATAGTAAGTAATATAAAATCAATTTTGACAGGCTATCCCATATTAAAAACAATTTCCCCCTAAATTCAGTGACAAAATTAAGTCACTTATAGTAACAAATATTTTATGTTCAATATGTACAGTGATGGTAGAAACCCAGTTTGATATAGTATTCAAATATGGCCAGCCATATTCTCAGAGTGTGAAAGAGGGCAGTGACAAACGAATTCTGAAAATGTTGCCAAGAAACTGCATGGATGTATTTGTATCATTACCAGGTTTTATAGATGACTTGTAGATACAGGTAGTCCTCATCATATGACCACAATTGAGCCCAAAATTTATGTTGTTAAGTGAGACATTTGTTAAATTGGTTTTGCCCCATTTTACAACCTTTCTTCCCATAGTTGTTAAATGAATCATTGAAGTTGTTATTAGTTACATGGTTGCTAAGTGAATCTGGTTTCCCCGTTGACTTTGCTTGTCAGAAGATCACAAAATGTGATCACATGGCCCAGGACATGTATCATGGGACACTACAGCCTTTATAAATATGAACAAGTTACCAAGTATCTGAATTTTGATTATATCACCATGGGTATGTTCCAATAGTTCTAACTGTGAAAAATAGTTGTAAGTCACTAAATGAACTGTTGTAAGTTGAGGACTACTTGTACTGCTTCTGTCTCAATTGAAAAATATGTTGTTGAATGCATCACTTTTATCTCAGACTAGAGAAACCAGAACCAGATACTGTATATATGACCAAAAGGGAAAAAAAGGAAAAATATACCGGTAGCTACAAATATAAATTATGAGACTAGATAGCTAGGCTATTCATGCTTCTTGCTAATGAAATTCATTTTATCACATTGGGATTAGGCCTCTGAGTTTTCTATAGCTGACTTTTTCAAGTTTTTGTATACATTTTCTCCAATATTTCTTTTCTGAAATGCACTAGTTGCTTTTTGCCTTGATACGCAGAAGCAGTGGGCTTTTAAATCTGGCTGCTTTCGTGAGATAATTGCTGGGAAGAAATTTCTACAATTGGTACTGTAGCTTGGTGAGGATAACAAATAATAATAATAGGGTAAAGCAGACAGAATTGTATCCATTTACTTAGAACACAAATGATGCTGTAATGTATAAAAGGATCAGTCATTAGACATATTTAGTTATTATATGAAAGGCTGCACTTTCTCACTAAATGGAATTCTCATTATGATTCAGAGTATTAGAAAACATTTTGAAGATTTAAATGTAGAGCTAGCAAAGTGTTTGAGAAGCTAATAAAAGTAGATCTGTGTTTTGATAGTTGATTCTGCATGTTAAACTAGAAATCATAGTCTGTACAGTTGCTAGCTTAAAAATGCTAACCAATAGGACCTGCACAGATGAAAAGAAAAATATTTTCCTAATTTATTTCAGTAACTCTTATACTGATTGCTTAAGTACAAAAGCATGCATTCAAATAAAGATTGACTATACTTGTCAACAGAATTTTAAAGAAAAGATAATCTTGGGGAACAGTTCATTATTACTATTCAGTTTGAAAGTTTAATTTCCATGGACGTTACCAATTTTGACTGAGTGAGTAATATATGCTTTTGTTTATTCATACAGTTCTGAACTGTTTCCCAAAGGTGTGGTTGTTTGCATTAGACTGCATGGTTTCTGGTATTCTTTTATTGCATTGGCTTAAAGTGTCAAGACCAGGTAGGTTCTGCAACAAAGGTCACAAAACTTGAAAATTAACTCCTGGTAGAAATGTATGATGTTTCTTTAAACATAAAGCTAGTACTTAAAAGTGATAATATGAATAAACCATATTAAGTACATGATCGAAAATGTGACCAAGAACAATTATGCTTGATTTGTAACAGAAAATGACTAGTTTAGTCTTTCATAGCTGATGTACTATTTTTATATTAGGTATTCTCTTTTTTTTCAATGTCTGCTTTAAAGGGTGATCATTTTAATGCAGTAGATCTTTCACCTGAATTTTTCTTAGACATTGTGAATATATCCTTTCTTATATATCAACATGGAATGGAGTTATTCGGTTTGCTTTAAACTGCTTTCTACACAAAATACAAGGGAGTGAAAGCAAGCAATTCCATACATAGAGGTGCTGCTGGCATGCAAGCTGCCCTTGTGTATAATTAAAAAAAAATATTTTAGCTGTGCCAAAGTGCACTGAGCCACCATTATAAACATTGGAGGTTTTTTACTTTGCTACTGGCATCCTCCTTCATATGGTGCCTCCAGTGGTGCACAATTAACCCAAATGGTTGCGACAGCCCTAATAATGATATTCATTATTATGTGTCTCATTAGCAATTTCATCAAAGTTTAAATATATGTTATTTCCTTCTCAGAGGTATATACATACAGAAAAATGTAGCTATATGTTTCACCAATTGGATTGCTAAAGTATGTTTATTTCAAATTAGGATTTGAAGCAAACAAGTTATTGTGTCACACTCGTAGTGTCAGTCTTTCGTGTTTCCAAAGGAAGAATTGTCTATAACCTGTTACAGCAGAGAACAGAAGAAAAACCTGTAACATTTTAAAGACTAATGCATTTATTATCATGTACATCCCTCTCTACTTATCTTTCGCCCTAACTTTACTTACTAGATGCAAGGCTTCATTTAACATTTATTCCACTAAAGCAACAATGTACATAAAGCAAAGGGCATCTGCAGTTCTATAGCCCATTGCAGCTACTGGTCTAATTTCAAAAGCCTGCACAAAATATCAATCCATAAATGATCCCTCTCTCATCAGTGAAAAAGACAATAGAGAAGCCTTTATTTGGAGTTTTGTTCCTGCCCACCAACAAGTAGCCTTCACCAGGATTACTTCAGGGGCTGCAAGAAAAAAAGTTCCCTGTGTTTAAAGCTCTTTGATGTAAGTATAATTGGTTGTAGGATTACGGATAGAATGTTTTGGGTGGCCACCCTATAATCTGGAAATCTGGATTTTGCTTCATTCTATTTATCCTTTCATATTTTAGAACTACTTTTATTCTCTATTACATATAAATGATGAAAACAGATCCTTGGAAACAAAGATGCTATAAGCAACAATCTTGGCTTGGCTTCTAGAACAACATAGCTCTTCACAGAAATTGACAGGAGCAGTTCTCATCTTTTCAGCCCAGTAGTAGTGAAACCTGCCTTTCTAGCTCAGTTATTCTCCCTAAGACCCTAAATACTAACTGCAAAGTCAATACTGTTGATTTCAACCGAAGTTACCTTTAGGTAGAGGTGTTTACCATTTTAGTTGTCATATTGTTCTTTTAAAAGCTTGAACATTTAAATACCTCTGTTGGATTAACTTTGAAAACTAAAAATATCTTTTATAGCCCAACATAGAAATATCCAGAAATAAGGTGAATGGAGTAGAGTGCTAAATACCTGTGAATAAGACTGCAGTTTTAATAGTATCATTTGTTTTCACTGGTACTTACTATTTTCAAGAGTAAGAAAAATAAATATAGTTTATAATCTAGTTTACACCAAAACCATTCACTGCCCTCTTCCATGCTTTTCTATTCTTACAAGCATGCTTGTTTTGATCATATTTTTGATCATATCCATATATGGCTTTTTTACACTTCTCACCTCAATCTTTTTTATCAACTTCATCCAAAACACCTGTGTTCTTCCTCTCAACTACATTCTGCGTTGAACAATGTGTTTTGTAATTCAATCTTCATTCAACATTTTATGTCATTAAATCATTTTGACACACACTATGTTTTTAGTGCTGGTCACTCAGTTTTGCATTCAATTTGCTTTCATTCAATAGCCATTCACCCTTTACCCTGTCTCATCTTGTTTTATCTCATACATTACTTGAATACCCTAGTCCACCCACATCTATCTTGCTTTTGTTTTTCTAGACATACAATAAAGTAGGCTGAAGCACAGTTAAAGTATAGCTATGCTCACTTTTTCCCCACAGGCATTGAATATTCTTGCAGAAACATACCAACCGTCACTTATGTTCCAGCATTTGAACTTTTTAAAATGTCTTCATATATTTTCCCATCTTTAGTAACTTTTCAGTAATTATCTTCTTATTCTATTTTTTTTTTTTTGCTGTTTATATAGGAATATGTTGCAATTCAGATCCAAAGGGGAAAATATTCTGTGGAGGGCGCACAGGCACTCCTGTTTCACCTCTTTAGTACATATTTTAAAAAATTAGACCCTTTCCTGGCTCACATGAAAGGGAGTCATTGTACACTGTTGCTAATTGTACGCAAATCTGTATTTTTCTGGGAGCACCCAACTACCCTGTGCAACTAGAAAAGGGCATGGTTTCTTTAAGGAGATACCAACAATTACAGGAAGTATATCCTCTCTAAAGCATTACCTTCACAAAGCATCCTTTGTTGACTTCTTGTTTGGCTTATTCGCTGGCAGGTCGAAATCCGCGATTGTCCGCGGTTTCAATCTGTGCTCTCTTGCTGGAACTCCTTGACCCTCCCCATAGAGGAGGTAAGAGGAGGTGAAGAGGGGAACTGCCAGA